>APFE031424510.1:0-41712 GCA_000404065.3 Pinus taeda | reverse complement strand
TTGTTCTGGCCTTATACCCTAGAGGCTCCTTTGTGTTGAGTTGTACTGCTGCATTGCATGTTGACCATTTGCACCTTTTGGCCTAGAGCCGGCTTCACTGGACTCGTGTTTAAGCCAACTTTTGACCATGACTTCTGCAAAAAAGCAACCTTGCATACCTTTAACCTCTGCAACTTGACATACCTTGACCCGTGGAAAGGACATACCTTTGAGTGTCACCGACCAGTTTTCGCCTCCCTGCATTGAGCATAGGAATGTTCCCCTCACAGGAACTAGATCATCTGTTTCACTGGCACTCGTCCTTTTCACTATACCATAGCATTCTTTTATTCTTTTTCGAGCTTAACAGAAAAAGACAAAAAAATTAAATATTCCAACAAGAGCGGGAACGGAACAGTATTTCCATCTATTATTGGTAGCTAGAGTCAGACGTGTCGCCCTTGAACAAAGCACTCAAAACAAAGTCTCCTCCGCTTGGGTGGGATTTAGTTTGAATTAGGTTCACCTTAACCATTGTTATTGAGTCAGTTCTCCCCCGATTGGTTATCTCTTCCAATCATATGGAGGGTTCGTTCATGCCTCCTACATAACGAACTTATACAGATTCATCATATGCTGCCATAGTCACATTGAGTCGTGCTTTTGTTCAAGGGAAGTTAACCTGAGTCGGCCTCTTTGCAGTGTCTCTTGACTCATTTTTCAGTTGGCCATCCCAGTTGTCAGTATCATGTCTTACATCACATCAGTTATATTGGTCCTTTACTCGTGCTGGTTTGAGAAGGTCCCCATTGACTTCTCGCCGGCGGGTCTTGTCCTTATCGACGATGACATCTTGCTCTGAGGGCAGGCCTAGAGTTGCACCCTAGCCCTATTTTCATTATTGATAGGTTACCTTGTGCTCCGCATCGATCAGTATCATGGGTCTTTGACTGAGTGGTTTCCCTTGTGTTCGACATCAGCTTACATTATCACACATTGGGATTTGTGCGGTACCTTGGTTTCCATTTGACCCTATTGGTGGATACCCTGCCTCTGTTTCAGCTTTCATTATTGGTTGGTTCAGAGGGTTTCTTCCGTGCGCTAGCTACATCTTGTGTACACCAGAAACGTACCTCGGTTCGGTTACTACATCTTTATTCATCCGATTTCTTCCACATTATTGGCCTATGGGTTACACTCACACTAGATTGATGAAGGATGCCTTAATGCCTTCCTTCTAGCGGATCTTTCCCTATCGACTCCGACTCATTGCTCTGGGGCAAAGATCTAGAGTCCATTTGGCAATACCTTGGGGTTTGCAGATTAGTGGAAGATCCTTCGCTATCGACAGTGGGAAACCATCATTGTCTCCTGATCGATAGATTCTTGCAGGTGTTCGACTTCAGCTCATTTATTCGCACTTGTTAGTTTGTACTGGGTACCTTGACGCTCATTATCATTATCGGTGAGTAGTCTCGCGTTTGTTAACGGTATACATCAATGAACGGTAATAAAACGATTTCTCACATGGTCGACTTCAGATCATTTATTCCCATGGTGTAGAAATGTACCATGGCGGTCGGTGAAGACCTCAGGTTGTATCAGCATTCATTGGTTCACTTGACAGTTACTCCTGTTGCTGCTAGTTGATACCATTCCACCTTATATATTGCAGTCATTCATGGCAACATTCTATATGCTGGCACCTAAGTTTGCAGTGCAGTACCATCCTTATCCATCATGTTCAAATGGTACCTCTTGGGATCAGTCTTTGATATCAGTGATCCGTTATATCTTCCAGCATCATTGACAGTTTATATGTGATATTCAGACATGTACTGGTTTGATCATGATCAGATGATCCATTATGTATTTTCTAGTCATTTATACTTGTATACTTAGTGGATCCGCTTTTACTTGATATGCGGACATGCTTTGCTTTCTCTAAGCATGGGTATGCCCACCTCAGACAGTGTTTCTTTCTGATATTCTTTTTTGGCTTGGCAAGCTGAACTCTGGTGAAGTACTCCTCGGTTTTTGGCAGGTCTCTTTTCCATGTACTTGCTTAATATAATTCGGCCATCATGTACCCCTTCTGACCTCATATATTAGGGGGCATCTGTTATAGCTCCAAATCTCACTATTATGGTTTGTGATGCTGCACTCATGGCCTAGGATAGCCCCTCCTTCCAGACCTGGTCCAAAATCTAAAAAACAATGTTTTATTCCCTGTACGCGACATTGCCCTGAGTTAAACGCGTGTGTATGCGAGTTCATATATACCCAACCCGCGTATATGTATTAAAACACTTAAAAATATATATAACTCCTTATTTTTGGGCGGAGATCGCGGGTTTTACCTGTTGATCACCTGTTAGTGCCCGTGGCCTCAACTGTCCCCAACCAATTCCTAACTAAAAACTACTTGGGAATTGGTATAAAAAGACACCAAAGGGAAGGCCTAAAGAGAGGAGAGTATAGAGAAAGGTTATTATACTGAGATTTCCCCCTGATCAGGTCTGAAGACCCTTGTGCCTTCTGCATTTTCCCCATTTTGTACAGGAAACCCTTGTTTCCTTGTGATTTGATGTTCATCCCTTAGTTATGACATCTTGGAGTGAGTAATGGAAGGAGACCTACTAGAGGCTTGAGGCAGGACGGATCCAGAAGGAGGTTGAGCTTTGAGCTTGCAGAAGTGGTTCAGGTGATATTGCTCTTTTTTGTACTATTCTATTTGTCTAATAAAGAAACACGTCTTGTTCCCTGCTTCTTTCTTTATGTTAATGATGTTCATGTTTGAATTTCATGTGTGAATGGATGTCTAAAATTTTATAACTAACTCCTTTCTTGTATAACATAAAGATGATTTTGACATAAATCTTTATCCATATACTGCTTCATTCTTTGGAATTGTTGGTTTTGTAGGGCAAAGGAGCGGAAGGGACATGAAGAAGGGTTTGGACCCTTGAGGAACTACCCGAACGTAGGACCTGAGGTACGTTCTTCTCACCTTAGAAATATCTTTTTCTAGCATAATGGCTGTGTGTGTGCATGTTTCTTGATTTAGACAACTTTTAGTTTGCTAGGGTTCCACCCAAGAGCCTTAGGGGATAAAATCCCGCAACATCTATCTATCTATCTATCTATATATCTATCTATCTATCTATTTATATATATATATATATATATATATATTTTTCCTTTTATTTATTTATTTTATTTTAACAAACTTTTATTACCTAGAAGCCATTGTCCTAGTTTGGTGACCAGAAAGTGACAATGCCATTCACTGGTTGTAATTGAACGGAACAAGCTCGCTCGTGATGAGACCCCTTGTCTTAAGATTGAAATAATCATAAGTCCTTAACCTAGTTTGGTATTTAGTATTAGTATTGTCAGTCTATTATTTCCCTATGAACATGGTAAGCAGGCCCATGATGAGACCTCTTATCTTTTAAGGATAATATATTTTTGAATTACACTCTAAAAATAGTAAAGTTGATGTTTGGGGAGAATCAATGACTCCTTAAGAGCTTTGGATGATAATTTTATATTTGGGGATGCTTAGCTGTAAATAGTATTTACTTTGTTAAAGATAACCTTTCTTCACTGATAATAGAATAAAAGGATTTTAAAAAGTTGAGATTTTCAAATAATTTACAACTTCAATGGAAGAAAAAATTCAAAGTTTATGATATTTAGCTAATTTTCGAATGTTGTGATCATTTCCTTAATATTTTATTCTTTCAAAGTGAAGGATCAAAATGTTTCAAGGGATTTTATTTGCAAAGCCAAAAGTGATGCTATTTAAGATTATTTTCCTAGGAAACACAAAAAGTAAATGCAATAATGTTACAGTGGAAGATATAATCTTCTACAAAAGGAAAAATTTCGAAATAATCCCACTGATAGGAGGAGAATCTCTTTTCTTGATAAGTCTTGAAATATGAACGTTGATGGGCCTAGTTGTTCTACAATTTGAAATGGTCCAAGTCACAATTTGTGGAATTTAGCATTCTTTCCTTTTTCCTCATGTGCCTTGTCCCATTTAAGGACGAGATCTCCAAATTGAAAATATTTTTTGGAAAAGTAACTTACATCAAAAGAAGATTTGACAAGCTGTTGATGGGGAATATGTGTAAGTTTGGCTTTCTCCCTTTCTTCTTCTAATTTAAGACTTTGAGACTATCTTATTTGTAAATAAGAAGAAGGTGTTTCTTCAATAAATTGGACTAGGGCTAATCAGGGAAGGGTTAAATTTGAAGGGATGATAACTTCTTTCCATATACTAGTTTGAATGGAGAAGTTCATATTGAGGCCTTTTGGGTTATTCGATCTACCCATAGAGCAAATGGCAAAGATTTATGCAAATTCTTTTGGCTCTAATCAATAATTTCTTTAATAATCCTTATGAGGTTCTTGTCGGTTGATTATGCTAAACCATTTCTTTGAGGGTAGTAGTTAGAAAAGTACTTAAGTTTAAAACCCCTCTTAGAGAAAATTTAGTCATATTATTTCCTGAAAAGTAAGATGCATTATCAAACATAAGTGCAGTTGGTAAGCCAAATCTAGTAATAATAAATTGATCAATCAATTCAATGGTAACATTAGAATTGGCTACCTTTAGTGGGATTGCTTCCACCCTCTTAGTAAAATAGTTTGTAGCTGTAAGGATGTACTTATGTTTCTTTGAGGAATGAGGAACAATCTGACCTATGATATCCAATCCTCATTGTTCAAAAGGTTGTTCAATGTTGTCTGATTGTAGAAGTAAGGTAGTTTTTTGTTGTCTCGTAGTAGGCATTTGACATGTTTTTAATTTCCTCATGTATCCATGGGTATCCTTGAACAAGGTTGGCCAATAGTACCCAACATGCAGGATCTTATGTGCAGTAGTATCTCCTCCAAAATGTCCACCAACAGGTCCATCGAGGAGTTCCTGCAAAACCTTCTATGCTTCATACTTTTCAAGGAATCTTAATAATACAAAATCATAATTTCTCCTAAATAACACATCATAAATGATTTCATATTGATTTTATTTTAATCTTAAAGTCTGTTTCCTTTTATGATTGAGTTTAGGGGGAGCATATCCATTTTTCATATAAAAAACAAGATGAGCATATTCAGACTCTAAATCATTTAGGCTTACCTCCGGTATATGTACAGTGTTACTTGAGTCCTCATCTACTGGTAGGCTAGAAGCTACTCTAAGAAATCTACAAAATCCTTGCCCTTTGACAATATTGGCTGGTCCAATGACAATATCCTATTCTTGCGAAGATGTTACCCAATTTTCCCTTTTTTCTCCTACTTCCCTTTGCATAAGTAATTGTCTCACTGCTCAGAATGGAACTATTAATTTAGTATCGATTTTTAGGAGAAAAAGCCTAAAGTTATTTAGAGATTTAAAAATATCAAAAGCTTGTTTCTCCACCTATGAATAATTTAGTTCAGCACCTTGAAAATTAGAAATAAAGAAAGAGATGGGTGCTTCAATTTGTTGATCATTAAGTTGTGTTAAAGCAACATCATAAGATGTTTTAGAAGTGAATGTATAGAAGATGAAATGATTAGAAAATTTTGGAGTTGTTAAAGAGGGATCATTCATAATGGCTTGTTTGATTAAATCAAAATCTTCTCTTTTGTTATGTACCCACTTAAAGATTGAATTTTTCTTAATCATGGTTTGTAATCGTAAAACAATTTGGGAAACGTCAGGGACAAATATTTTAACAAAATTTATCTAACTTGGAAAAGGTTGTGTATATTTTTAATTATGGGGTAAATAAGTTTCAGCAATTTCTTTTATTCTGTCTGGATCGATACAAATACCATTTTTGGATACAATAAACCCTCAAAGATTAGCTTCATTCACAGAAAAAAGAGACTTCTTTGGATTTAATGAAATTCCATACTTTTTGCAATGTTCAAATATCTCCTTTAAGTCATGTAAATGGTTATTTCCATTCTTGGAATAAATAGTTATATCATCCAAATAAATGACAAAAATTTTGTTTTCCAAACCTTTGAAGGCTATATCCATAACTCTTTAGAAAGTTTCCCCTACATTAATTAAAATGAAAGGCATTTTATGGTAGCCATAGGTTCCCCATTTAGACTTGAATGTAGCCTTTTATCTATCATTTGGATGAACCAGAATTCGTTTATATTGCAAAAATCCATCACGAAAAGACATTAGTTTTGAACTAGCTACTGATTGTAGTATTTTCTCCATTGTCGATAATGGGAAGTTGTCCTTCTGACAAGCTTTGATGAGATTTATAAAGTCTATACAGATGTGAATGTCACCATTATTTTACCTAACATGCACTAAGTTTGAAACCCATTTTTAATGCCTAACAAGAAAGATAATCTTGGCTGTAAGGAGTTTATTCAACTCAAACTTGATTTGAGTTTCTAAATTAGGATGAATTTTCCTTAATTTCTATTATATAGGTTTGTCATTGGATATCATGGGAATGGCATGTTACATGATTGAGGTATCATATGTTTTTAAATCATCATAGTTCCAAGAAAAGATACCTTTACACTTTTTAAAAAAATGAATAAAGGTTGATCTCTCATTAGGAGAGAGGCCAAGTCCTAGATTGATGTTTTGAGGTTTGATATAAGTTCAAGGTTTACTAGCTCAAACCTTAAGGTTGAAAATTGGAGTTTAGAATTATTAACCTTCTTAAATATGTCTTTAAGATCATAAAGCTCCTCAAGTTCTACCACAGATTTAGGTATGTGATTCTCATCAGACTTCTGTTTTAACTGATTATCATGATCATTTTCATCAATTACCTGATCGTCATATGACCCTTAAGGTGTAAAAAATAATATGAAATCCTTGTCATCATTAAAGACTTTCCAATTGGTGACATTATCAGGAATGGATTGTCCAAAAATTAATTCTATGGAAAAACCATATGGATTGTAATCCTCTGATGGTATAAGCTTGGATGTTATATTAGCTAAAAGGTCAACACTTGCATTTTCAAGTCTAGGTATAGGGCAGTTGTTGAATGCTAGAATGTGAAGTAATATCTTGGACTAATGATTGGTAATGTTTTAAATCTCCAGAGAGACAATGTATGGTGTTTCTTACTTGTTTGATAACAATTTTTGAATCTTCAAACACTTGAAGATATTTGATATCAAGGCCTATTGATTTATACAAACCTCGAATTAGTGCCTCATATTTAGCGGTGTCATCTGTTCACTAAAATTCTAACCTACATGCTAGCATGGTTTTTTCTCCTTCTGGGCTAATTAATATACAATTGGTTGCTGCACCATCATTGGATTTAGATCCATCAAAATATAATGTCCAAAACAAAGTTTTAACTAATGGTTTATCTAAAGGATTTATACATCTGGAAGAATCCATTTGAGAAAAGTTCTCAATCCGGGAAGTAACAGATTTATCCAAAAAAGGTGACTTATGTGCATTGAAATTTACAAAAAATGACTCGGCGGAGTAGTTTCCAATCATATTATTGTTAAAATCTACTCGATCATTTTCATATTCAAAATCAGTTAATGTGTGCTTCAGATGCTTTTCTCAGTCAATTCTAATTTGATTTGGCTTCCCATTGTAAGGGAGCCACATGTAAGACCAATCTATTGTAAAATAGCTGTGGATATTTTCAGACTAGTCTCTACTAAGAATTAAACCATAGAACTTGGGAATATCAACAACTAATATATCAATTACTTGACAAACTTTCAGATTAGATGAGAGTCTAATAGTGACTAAATTCATTTCTCCTAAGACCTCAACGTTTGTTCTCTCAAGTTGCACAATGTGAACAACAGACTTTTGGGGTGAAACATTTAATTTATTGCAGACTATTCTTGGCATAATGTTTGAAGAGGTCATTGAGTCTATTAAGCAGTTGCACATATTTTTATTGAAGATTTCATAAGTCAAGAGGAAACAGGGAGTATGTGAATTGGATCTGTCACAAATTAATATAGCATCAGTAGGATCAACCTTATTTGATGAATCATTGGAAGTTCTACCCATTCCTTTGGCGGCTGGGATATCACATCAACATGAAGAGGATAAACAAGAATTGTGTCCAATTCTTTCAGCAATATCTTATGCTAATGTTTAAGCCTACTAAGCTCATGAAGAGAGATATTCACTCTGTTTTTATTCCTGTCATCCACTATGTTATACTCCATGGTATCAATAGCTACCATGTTTTTAGATGAAGATGAAGGATTAGATGAGGATGGAGTTGGTTGATGAGATTTGGGAGAAGACATTTTACTAGCCACTTTATCCTTGGTAGCAGAGGTTGAGGATTTTTTCTTCTGATTAAATTGTGTTGAACTTGGAGGGCCCTTACTCATAGTGCTAATATGTAGAGCTTCTTTCTCTTCTTGATTATCGAAAATAGGAAGGATAAAGTCCCACATTCCATGCACTTCAACCAATTCTTCATCTTCAGTCTCTTCATCAGTTAATGTAGTTTATTCTTCCTCTTCTTCTAAATCATATTCAACATTGGATATTGTGTTTGGTGGCTGAGGATTATATGCATGATTCCTCATGAAGGATCTAAAAGTTTTCATAGAAGAGGATTCAACTACCTATTTCTTAATCTCTACCATTTCATTTGGCATGGTTTTAAGGACTTTTTACAAGCGTTCAAGATCAAAAGGATCCTTAGGGTATTTATTCTTTGATTCATCCTTGAATGTAACCTTTTTCATTTTTCTATCTTCCTGGGATGCCTTCTTTTCCAATGGAACTATTCTCTTTTCTATGGAAAACGCTTTTTCATATTTTATACCAAAGTAACTTTATTGGCTTTATATACAAATTTTTTTATATTATAAGGAAGAGAAGATATACACCACTTGATTTGGACATCAACACCAAGGATTGATGTGGCTGGACTTTTATTTAGAAATTTATTGAATATGGAATTGAAATCTTTGATCTTTTCACCTGATTTAGCTTTCAAATTAGAAATATCATTAATAAGGGATGCGATTGTATGGTCATCACCAAACCTGGCTAAAATTTTCTCGTCAAACATGTCCCAATTAGTAATAGATCTTGGTGGTAATGAAAAATACCATGAGCCTACTGATCCTTGGAGGGTGTAGGGAAATAATCTTACTACACAATCTTCTTCAATCGTTCCATTAAGATTAATAGATAAAATATAATTATGGAGATGTTCTTCAGCGAGAAATCCATCATCAAGATTAAATTTCGACAACCATCTTTTAGGATGATTAGGTTTATCATGGAGGGGTGGTACCATTTTCAAAGCTCGAGGAATGGCCCATGGTATGACTGGTGGCAGCTGTTGTGGTCGTTGACCCACCACTATTAGAATTTGAGGGGAAGTGGATATTGAAGGATTTTATGTGGAAGAAGAGGCAGGTTTTGTACATGAGTTGGATGAACTAGAACTAGTACCTTCAGAAGAATGGATATTAAGAGGAATTAATGAGGGAATAAAGGTGTTTGTGGAGGGGAATTTGATAAAACCTCACAAGTTGATTTCTGCGACTCAAATTTCTTATTCTTCTTTTTGAAAGAAGGAAGAGGAAATTTAAATGGAGGAAATCCAATCTTTTTGCTTTGAGAACAAGTTAGAATCAGAGTGGGATGCAAAATTGAAGTGACACTTCCTTAAGATGCTTTATATGGGGCGTGCTTTTTTTCTAAAATGGAGATTTCCTCGAATTTATATATTAATGTTTGGACCTCAGGTGATTCAGGATTGTAATCTGAAGAAGGTTCTTTAGGAATTATACTAGGATATTTCGGAGGTGACTGCTCAACTTATGATCTAGAAATAAGAGTTTTAGATGAGGATCTAGAATTTGGAGGTGATCTTGAGGGGGAGTGACTCTTGGAATGGCTTATTAATTTAGATTGAGTTCTCTTTTCCATTCATAGTCTTGGTCCTCCTTCTAGCGCCAAAATGTTGAATCCTCGAAAATTGATGCAACAACATGGGGGAAAACCACTATGTCAGGGACTTGAATACCATCCTTATCCATTTGGATTAGTGGCTTCAACTGGATATAATGGGACCAATTTCCTAATAAAAATGTGATAGGATGGATGTGGTGTTTGATTACCAAAATCTAAGTGATAGATGGGGTGGTTTTCAACTAAAATGCATATATATTTAACCTATCTATATATTACCTGATATATTACTTATACTTGTGCAATCTACAATGACTATCTTTAGTACATGATAATGGATATTAATCAAATACTGAAAAAAAAAAAAAAAAAAAAAAAAAAAAAAAAAAAAAAAAAAAAAAAAAAAAAAAAAGCCTTTGAAATATTATTTTGATTAAATAGTTAATCAAAATAATTGATAAACATATATCACATCAAATATCATTTAAACACTTGCTCATAAATGTATTAAAACTAACAGTCCAAGCGTGTTCAAAAATGAATGAATACAAAACTGCAAGAAAAAAAGTTACATATTAAAAATAATATAAAGGAAAATGGCTATCAATTAATAAAAAAAATCAATTCATAATCATAGAAGCACCTGATGCATATAAATCTACTCATGAAGAGAATAGCTCCAGTGGGGTCTTTTTCATTAAGATGGTTTCTAAAAGTACAAAAGTGCAAGCTTCCAAAAGCCTTCTTCACAAAACTTTAGGACTCCCATCAAAGGATTCTACTAAGATAACTTTAAAGTATAGAAGTGAAAGCTTTTAAAGTGTTTCTTTATAAAATTCATGACACTTTATTCAAATATATGAAAGGGTTTATAATAAAAATAAAGTACTAAAATAGAAATTACATGAAAGTTCTGAGGAGGTTTAAAAAACTCTCCTTAAAATAAGTGACAGAATGACATAAAACATAAATTATTAAAATGACAAGCTTCAACATGTGAAGATGTCTATTCCTTCATTTGTTGTCTGAGCTCATAGATATCCATCGTCGCCTTGACTATAGGAAGCTGACTTGTCCTCATGCGTAGCTATCCTCTATACACTGCATCTGAGAGAATAGGAAGCATATGTATGGATGAGTCAGCGACACATCGTAATATAGCCACTAATTGTGTGGCTTCACCAGATATCTCCAATATACTTCCTAGTCAAATTTCATTAGCTGTTTAATTGCCTCTTCTCTTGCTCTAAAAGTTTCTCTCCAGTTTGTTTCTAATGCTCTGATACCAGGAAAACTCCCAAGTGGGAATTCTTGTATCAAACTAGAATTGTACAAATTATCATTGATGGTCTCAATGATATTATTTTCATCATCATTCACTCTTGAAACTACTCTTTTTTCCTTCTTTAGCTAAATATCCCAATTGGTAAAGAGGACATCTTTATGAGATTCCTCTATCCTGGGAAGGTATGCTGTTATTCCCTCTAGAGTATCCTGCCATCTGATGTACCTTGAAATAATTTCATCAATCTCATTGAATGTGATCCTCAGATTGGATTCTTTGCTTTGGTATTGGATTGATGACTGGTAGCTTTTGAAAAAATGTTTCTTGTTGCTCAGATAATAAATAATTGAGCTCCAATACCTCTTTTATGAAATCCTCAATCTTAGGATTATCTTTCTATTGATCTATAGAAAACTACAGTTGTTGTATTTGACCATATTTGGCACTTGTTTATGTTTGATACTAGAGCTTCAGTTGGTCAAATCTTTACTATAGTTGTGCCATCTGTACCTGCATTGTATGGTCTACATTTTATCTCCCTCCAGCCAACTTCTACTCGAGTTGTTGTATCCTTTCATATTTCTCCCTTACTAGTTGTTTGACTTCCACTGCCTTGTCAATAGTGGTAGAAGAATAAGCCCCTGCATACTATGATAGTTTGGTAAGATAATCTAAAGGATCCATGGGGGTATCCTTCCATACTACATCCATTGGTTCATTGTCAGTAATGATCATTGAGGATTGTTCTTTTCTCCTCCTTTTCCTCTATCTTTTTACGAAAAACTGATGCTTTGGATTGTAAAAGACATCAAGAGGAGGAATTTCCTCCACTTTAAGAACAATTTCTATTGAAGGGAAGGCCAAGATGATTTCAATCTCTTTTGTGGTGACATATCTTTCAGTATCCCTATCAGTTAGTGAGCTTTGTCTAATGTTTTTGGGTGTGTTGAATGGTATTTCCATTTCAACACCTTTTCCCCTTGTTGTCCTCTTAGCTATTGATCAAACTATTGGCATGCCTCATCCAATTGATTCTTTAAGGGGGCTTCATCTATATACACTTTACTGGAAACATCTTCCACTTCTTTCTCTATTGAGGCCTTTTCAAATTCTTTGTTAGAATCCTTTTCAGGACTCTTCTCTGAGCTATTCTCTGGGCTCTTCTATGAGTTATGTTATGAGTCATGTTGTGAGTCTTGCTCTAAAAGTTGGACCAATTTATGCTCCGAGGTTTGTTGAGAACCTTGTTCTCATTTCTTCTTTGAATCATGCTTAGAAATATGTTTTGAGCCCTTTTCTGAGATTTGGCTTGAGGTCTGTTTCTTTTGAGCATTTGGCTGAGGGATTCCTAACATATCCAAGGGACCTTTTGTAACCTTTCCCTCTTGTACTAATGGAAATGGGCTAAATCTTGTGGGTCCAATCTCAAACTAGCCAAATGTTGCACTTATGAAAATAGCTTGGCTAACTCAAACAAGTCATCAAAATCATCCTCCTCGTCGTTGAATTATCTTATTTTCATTGAAGCATTGAAGTTTTGTGCGACCTTATTGGGGTCAAACTGTTTGCCACAAATGTTAGCAAGATTTAAACATGTAATGTGAAAGATTTCAAAAGAAGCATGCTTGAAATCATGTAATGTATAGACATTTCATTGGAGGGGAAAGGAATGGCAAAGATACTTTTTAGATTCTTTTAGGGTCTTGGTTATCCCATCCCCTACATTTTGGTAAGAAATTTCTCTAGCAAGTAGTTTTGATGGAACATACCATGGGATAACATAGGCAGGTTCTATGCTTCCAAGGACTCGTACATAAGTAAACAATTCTTCCCCAAATCTTCTACCTACTCGTAAAATATCAATCTATAACCTTGGGGCCCTCTAGTCAAAAACAACTTGGTGGATGGGTAACATAATTCCTTGGTAGATTTTGTAGAAATGAGTTTGGAAATTGGATTCCCACATGATTTTGTGATATATGTGAATGGGGGTTGGATCTTGAATAGTCCATTTCCACCCCATATTTAGGAAAATAGAAGTGAAACAGACTGCATCCATAATGTAGGTACTCATAAAAAATGGTGGGATTGTTCTATAGGTGACATATCATTTTTTTCTATATTCCCAAATTTGTAAGGTAAGGTTGTTAGACAAGATAGTGCCCTAGTCCGTTATAAAAGTGTTTACTACCACATCTATTAGGGGAACCCACTCAGCAAATAGTTTGGTGATATCGACATACCCAAACAATCTACAAATCATAGTTGTTATATAAGAGTAGGGAGTAGCGAGAGGTGCTATAGGATACATACTTGATTTCTCTTGTTTTTGCTTGTTTTGATTGGAACTCCATTGCCTAATTGGGTCTAATGGTTCCTCGTTCACTTTAATGAACTGCTTGAGGAAGGCTTTATTATATACCTTCGATGGGTCTCGTATATGATATATTCTCTTTAAGTCTTCTACTGTGAAGGAACCAATAACTATTTTCCTTGAAGTATGGAATGTCTGATCGACAATGTTAACATTATCTATTATATCTTTTACCATACTGGTGTATGGTAAAAGTTTATTTCTAGCAGCAATTCTGTGCAGGAAGGAACTTACAGCTTCAAAATGGGAGGCTTCAGAAGAGGTAGTGGCATATGTTCTTCCTTTACTCTAAATTAGCCTTGGACCCTCTCTCTCCAGCAATTTGTACATGATTTCCCATGAAGAAGTACTGTTGTCGATAGTGCATCTTGTATTTGAAAATAATGGAGGTATTTCTGTTACATCAGACGTAGAATATTGTGTGGTTTCACTAGATTTCTTTCCTTCTTTAGACTTAGTCATCTTTCCACATAATTTTCTCTTGGGCAAAATCTACGAATTGAGAATACAAAGAAACGAAGAGAAATAGGAATTGAACACAGAAGCATCCAACCGCATAAAGCTTTGAAATGACAAAAAGGGAAGTTTAAATGTGAATCAATCCAAAAAGGCCATCAAATGTTCATGGGCTTTGAAATCACAAATACCATTAGAATCCTTTAATAACCAAAATAATGGCTTCACATGGTTATTTATTATTTATTAATATATCACACCGCAAAACCTCTTCAAACAATAAATGAAACTATCTTCAAATACCCTGCCGATATTCGATAGTGATATCACTGTATCAGTTTATTAAGTATGAGAGATGTGTGATCGCGATAATCACATTATCACAATCGGTGGTTTCGAGAGTAGTGTAAAATGGATATGGCTAATAGCTTTGAGCAATTATGATTGTGAGAAGTGACGTGGCACTGTAGCGGGCAAATATGTTTATTATTAAGTGTGGATTTCATTTTTTAGCTTCAACTTTATGATTTTCCTTAGGTGCTTTCTTTAAAGAATAGATTTATTGCAATCGGGGGAAATAGGAATGATACAAGTGGGGAGTATGTTGATACCCTTGTGATTTATCTCGACACGATATTTTAAAAGAGTGAATTTTATTGTTTTCTTAGGTCCGGTGGCTTATTGCATTTCACAATTGGGATGTTCCTTGGTTTTATCATATATCGCCTTTGTTATAAGATTATGATGCAGGGAATTTCCATCGAAAAAGGAATATCATTAATACTTAAGCCTTTTAAAGGAATAGATATGTGTTGGTTCTCGGGGGCTATCCTTTATCATAATCACAAGTTTCAAAAGGGTAAATAAAACGTTGCTTCTTTGAAACTTTGCAACATGTGACACTGTCAAGTTTTTTTTAAGGTAAGCCTTATTCAAGTCATTCAAGCCTTAATGAGGGTTTATTTATTAACAAATCAATTTTATTTTTAATAAAATCCCTAAATTAAACTATATTTCTATGTTTTTAATTTTTTTTAAGGGTACCATTTATTTGTACACTAATTTCCTATGTCACTTATGTAAAATAAATGTGGGGTTGTTGCACAACACAACACCCTCTCAACACCACAGGGTAAACTCACCTGATTTTGCTTCCCATAAAAATAATTTTTGTAGAAATCGAATTCAAGAGAGAAATTATAAATACCTTCTACCATACGATTACCATGAAGTATTCGAAGGCCATTCTATCCAATATGTCCAAACATTTGATGCCATAGCATGGCCTTTTCTTTAGAGACCACAAGATTTTCTTCTCCACTTTGAGGAACCATAGAACTATTGAACCCATCAATAATAGTACTACCTAAAATCTTGTAAAGAGTTCCAATCCAAACTCCTTGCATCAGTACTAGTTCTCCCTGAACCATCTTGCAGGTATATTTCTCTAACACTGTTTTTACACCTAAATCATCCATCTTTCTTACAAAAATCAAATTTTTTTGCCAATGCAGGTATATGCAATAACACCTAGCAGTGTTCTAATCCTTCCACCTTGCAACTTTAGCTTGACTTTTCTGCATTCGACAATTTTAGCCTTCTTGTCATCCTCTAAGGAGACATCACCACCATCATATTTCTCATGCTCGCAGAACCACTCCCTATGGGGAGTGAAGTGAAAGGATGCATCTGAGTTAATAAAATAGGCGTCATGACCTACATGTGTACTTGAAGAAGAAGCCAAGTACACATTTCTACCTTCATCTGAGTTTTTTCCCCTACAGTAGGAGAATCATTAGATCCCTTTCATTTCCCAAGAGCTTTAAATCTATATTCCTTTTTGTAGTGCCCTTCTATTGAAACCTTGAAAAGCATTGCTACAACATGGGGGAAACCCACCCGATCAAGACCTTGGTTGGTAGCTACTTTTCCATTTTGTGTAGTGGCTACGATTGGGGATAATGGGACCAGTTTCCCAAAAAGAGATTTTGGTAGTGTTGATGGGGGGATATATGATGTAAACGGTGAATGATTTTTCTAAGTGTAATCTAATATAAGATATTAATCACATGCATATTTTAAACACTATCTAACTATAACTATACCTGGTAATAAAATTAAAATATGCAATCTACAATAATGTCTTATAGCAATTGGTAATAAAGATAATTGAACTGCAATAAGAAGTGAAATCATTTAATAATAATAATTTTGGATAAATAGTTAGTCAAAATGATTGTGAGAGATATATCACATATAGAATCGTTCATGTATTCAATAGGAAATTAAAGGGAACACCATACAAAAGTGCAATAATGCTAACTGAAATTCAAACCTTCATAGATAAAGCAATTGAATAAAATTTATTGCCTGATACATAAATAAAACAAAATCACAAGATAAAAGTACCATTTGCAATAAGTTATGTTCATGTGTTTCAATAATCTCGATCTAATTCTAACCAATCCAATATCATATAAGAGTGCAAAAGTGCAATTTTCAGTAGGACGTGCTAGATATAGAAGAAAATAGATCTCGTTCCATTCATTCCACTAGAACCTCCTCAAATGTACAGAAGTGCATGTTTTGAAGAATGTTTCTGATAAAATTTCCGAACCCCTTTCTAAATGCATGAGAGGGGTTTAAATATTGAAACTATAGGTCCTAAAATATATTATTACAAAAATAACTAAGGAGGTTTAAACAACCTTCCTAAGATTATGTGAAATGAAATAAAAGAGAAATAAAAAAAAGTGAATGACTCCTTTTCATTTGATCCTTAAGAGCGCTGATATCCATCATTGGTTTGAGCTATGTCAGTTAGCCGATCTCAAATTTAAACTGTCCAATAAATATGGCATCCATAAGTGCTAGAACCATTTTTTGTGTGGAAGTGGTTAGGCATTATAGGGTCATCCATTGGTTGTATAGCTTGACTAAGAATTACCAGTATGTGTCTGAGTTCAGTTTTCTCATTTGTCTGATCGCCTCCTCCATTTCCTTTGCTGCTTGTCTCCATTGCTACTCCAGTTGATTAGCGTTTGGAAGAAATCCTAGTATATATTTTGCAACTAGGTTGGTGCCATGTATATTTTCGTAAATGGCTTCAATGATGATGTTTGCTTCTGCTGCCATGACTGTTCTTTCCATTTCTGCTTGCTTGAGCCAAGAATCCAAGTCTATAAATAGAATTTCTTTACGTGATTCCTCCAATTTTGGCAAATCAGCCTTTCTCCCATCTTCTGATTCTTGCTAGGTGATAAAGTAAGAAATCCTTTTATGGGTTCCATCATACTCAAGTCTCATGTTAACGACTTGGCTTGTTAGCTTTTCACTGATCTCGCAATAAGGATTTATTTGCGAGATTTCTTGGCACAAAAGTTCCTTTTGTTTCATTAGTTGGGTGTTAAGGCTGAGTGCTTCTTTTACGAACTAATCGATTTGTGGACTATCTTTATACTTCTTTGTCATAGCTTGAATCTGCGCATCCTTTTCTGTTAGGGTGGCTTGATGTTGTATTTGCATGTGTTCAAACTCATGTTGTAGTTTGGAAATTTGTTCTACTTGTTGGTTAGATTTTTCTTGCTTTAATTGTTGTTCCAACAACAGGATCCTTTGTTCCTTTTCTCTTAGTAGTATTTGGACCTCTGTTGCTTTCTCAATAGTTGTTGTAGCATAGGCTCCCACAAATTATGACTGTCTCGTCACGTTCTCAAATGGGTCAATGGGCAAATCTTTCGAGACAATATCCATTGGTTCATTTTCAGGAGTGGTAACAGCTACAACATCCAACTTTCTTTTCTTCCTCTACCTCTTGATGACAGCTTTGTAGGTAGGGCTATAAAACACATCTAAGGAAGGAATTTTCTCAATTATTTAAACAATTTCAGAAGTGGGGGTATCAAGAATGAGCTCTACATCTTGAGTGCTTACATTTTTGTCCAGTGTAACTTCTTGAGTTGATTTTTCTTCTAGAGTCTATACCTCAGATGTTTGTTCTTCTGTATGGAGCTTTTTATTAAATTATCCCATTCTTTTTGTAAATCAATAATGGAGGTTTTGCCGACTGGGTGGAGGTAGAGTAAATTTCAACCTGTTTCTTCACTGAGGCTTGCTCGGCTGCTCTCTCTGTAGTTCCGTCTGTGTCCCTTTCGGACTCTTTAATTTTACTACCCCCATTCTTGGACTATTTCTCTAAGTGCTCTGACTCATGGGTAGACTTCTCCTGAGACTTTGCTGTGGAATTATCTTTAGAAGTTTCTTTAGAGCTTTCCTCTAATATTACACAGTGAGTTGGCTCCCTTATTGGTTCAATCTATAGCAGGTCCAATGGGACCTAAAATAATCTCCTCCCCCTATATTCATGGAAGGCCTCAAGATCATCTGGCGCAAAAATTAGTGATGCCATATGTTTTACATCCGAAAGTGTCCCTTTTTGTAGGAAGAGGTCATCGAATACATCTTCCTCATGGGTGAATATTTTCACTTTCACCATAGTAGTGAAGTCTTTGGTGGTGTGATTTGGGTCATACTCTCTTCCTAGGAATGTACCCAATTTCAGATATTTCATAATATCTACTTCCTTTCATGCATGTCCAAAATTCTGTAGTGCAAACACACCACATTGTAGCAAAAATGTAGGCCAAATGGCTTTTTTCTATTCCTTCAATCCTTTTCTCAGCCCGCCTTCTCCTGCTGTTTGGTAGGATACCTCCCTAACCATTAACTTATCAGGGAAATAATATGAGAGAACATGCGGTGAAGTAATGCTCCCAAATACTCTGATTTATGTAAATGTCTCCTCCCCAAACTATCTAGCTACAGGTAGGATATTTACTTCAGCTTTTGTAGAAAACCTAGGGGAATTTTTATTGTAGACTTGTTTATGGATAGGAAACATAACTTCTTGACAAATTTTGTAAAAATGAGGGTGAAAATGAGACACCCACATATTCTTATGATATATATGAATGGGAAGTGAGTCTTTCACAATCCACTTCCATCCCATGATAGGAAATTTGGAACCAAAATAGATAGCATCCATTATATAGGCACTCATGAAAAATTGAGGTTAAACCCTAGAAGAGATAGTCCTCTTTCTCCTATACTCTATTATTGCTTTCACCAAATTTTCAGATAAAATTTGGGCCCAATTCATTATTGTTTCGTTTAAGGATGCATCTATTAATGGTAACCATTTTGGGGAAATTTTGGTACTATCATGCTTATAGAACATTCTACATAGCATGGCTACTACAAAACTATGAGGGGGAGATGTAGATACTATAGAATACATACTTTTCTAATCATTTTTTATTTTGCCTTCATTTTGCATCTAGGTTCATGTGAAGTCTGCTAGGTCTTCATTCTCCTCAAAAAATTTCTCGAGGAATTGTTTTTTGCAAAACATATGTGGCTCTAACAGATTGTATATAAGTCGCAGGTTGGCTGGTGAAAAAGATCCCATAACCTCCTGCCTGCTATTCTTAAATTTCCTGTCTCAAACATCCACCTGATCAATTATGCACTTGATCATATCTATATATGGAATTATCTTTGGTCTTGTGGCTATGTAGTGAAGAAATGAGCATGTCATCACGAAGATGGCGACGTCTGAGGAGGCATGACCATCGACTGTGGCCCTTGAACTAATAATGCATCAATTTCTTTTGCATACTTCTCAAGTTTGATTCTACGTTTTCCCATAACTTTTTTTGGAGCATCATTTCGAAGAATCGCCTTGCCATCTTTTGTTTCTTAGGAGACTCAAACTTGTCCTTATCCCCAATCATGTGATGAGAGCATCTGCTATATATGCGCAATTCATATTCATCTTCAAATGAACAAAAAAAATAGGCCACACCTTATCTGTTCTTCTTCTTTATGCTTACTATGAGAAGTCCTAGTGGATCGATCTTTCTCAGGCCTTTTGGTAACAATACTCTTATCTAATTTCTTGCCATGTTGTTTGTGGAGCTCCATTGACTTGTTCCTACATTATTTTGCTACATTCCCAAACTTGTTACAAGTATAACATCTTATATAAACAAAAAATGGAGTAGAGGAATTATAATATTTCTATTTCATATTCCTCCTATTGCAATCAATAACTTTTTGACCAAATATGTTGCAAGCAAAGAAATGTCCCTTAAATAAACTTGACTACCTGGGAGCTAATGATCTTCCTATGAGGTGGGAATTTTTTTGAGATCGAAATAATCTGCTTCTGCAATTGGCTGCAACATGTCCACAGTTATGACATATAAAAAATTGAACATTATTGATCAGAGGAGAGAATCAATTAATGTTTCTATTATTGGTGGCAAATGGTTTCTTTTGAAAATTCATATCTTCCTTGTATGTTGATCTAATTGACTTCTTATCTCTTTAACAAGAATTTCATATTTCGTATTGTTATCCTTTAAGATCCTTGCACAAGCCTAGTCTCCTTTTAAAATGTCATGAAAACCAAGACTGGATTTAATGGATGGATACTTTTGACTACAAAGAATGTTATCCGAAATCTTAGTACTATCTTGAAATATCAAGTGTTTATCCTTTTCTTCTAATTTACCTTTTAGAATGTTTACCTTGACCTCCATTATTTGGTACTTTTCTTCCTTTTCCAGATAGTGCTTCCTCATTCTTTCTTCAACCTTTCTTCCTTCTTCCAATTTCTCCTTTAATTTGATAATATATTCCTTCAACCCATTCTGTTATTCTTCAAATACTTGAGTATATCTTCATTTCATCTGTGTGACTTTTCAAGATCTTCTCTTAGAGAGACAATCTCAACTTTGAGTCCTTCACAATATTGTTTAGATTCTACTGCAAAATTTATCAATTTAACACGATCCATGTTATCATATGCATGTAACATATCCTTAATATTGTTAATCATTTTTAAGGAAAAATCAAGTTTTATTCTAAGATTAAGAATGTCCTCTAACGTGTCTTCTTCTAAATCAGTAAGCTCATCTGACATAACTTGTTCACCTTTTGATAGAAGATCACTTGCTGGTTCTCATGACGAAAAATATTCCTTTATTTTTCCTTCATGGATTTCCTAAAGATCATCCCATACTTCCTTTACAGTTTTATAATGCATAATCCTTGTTAATGTTGAATCAGGTATGTTATTAATGATGTCAACTAATGCCTTATTATTCTTTCACACTTCTTCACCTAATGGGGGAATTTTAGTGAACCATTGCATAGTAAATTCCAAACATCAAAACCAAGGTCCATTAGATTAGACATCATTTTTTCTTTCCATTCTTGATAATTATCATTACTTAACATGGGCATACCTTTATTGTCCATTCTTTCTGACTTGCCTTGTTCTTTTGATGCAGATTTTCCCTGAGCTATAACTGCATATATTTCCATAGCCTTAGAAGCATCATTTTCACTGCTCTCCTAAAATGATCTCTTCCTTTAATTCCTTTTTCTTTTTCTTCTTTCCCATCGTCCCTAATCCACTTCAAGCGGTTAATCTTTATCTTGAGTGACCTGCTAAGATACCAATTGTTGTGAAAAATAATGGGGGGGGAGGGGGTGATCCAGTATTTTAATACACTTTAAAAATTTTCGTTTCATATTCTGATTTCTATACGCTACTTTCGTTCATGAAACTAGCCTATGTACATGAATTTAGTGAAGTAAAACACTGTATATATAGTTAACTAACTTTCATATATTTCATCATTTGTTCATCTTTAACCAATGCTTCATTACTTCACTATTCATTCATTAAGCAGAAACCATGACCATCAAATTATAGATAAATCATCAACACACAAGAAACATATTAGCACACATGAATAATAGGATTTTAGGTGGAAACCCAATGTGGGAGAAAACAACTATTGTTGTTGTCTCTGTCTTCTTCTTTTATTATTAACAAAACTTCACTACATTTTGTATTAGCATAGACTCTTTCCAACACGTAGGTACCCACCTACAAAAGGATAAAAATTTCTCTCATTCTCCAACACCCACTAGAAGGGAGCTCCAACCCCCTAATCTCATTTACCATCTCCTACCGAAAGGGAGCACCTACTCCTTATACAAATTTACCCTCTACCACTAGAAGGAATCTTTGACTCCCTCACTGAAGGATCCAACCCTCAGCTCCTCTTGTGGACCAAGCTTCATAATATTTCATATTGGATCCACTTGACTCAAAATAGTCAACATATAGTCCACCTTTCATTATATTTTCAGACTGGACCCACTTACAACATTAAGCCCAAACAAGGTTGCAACTTTGAAACCAAATACTGAATCAAATCATCCAATCATTGAACCAAATAAATCACTATAAAATCAAAATACCAATCTTTGAATATCCTCCAACTATTGCAACCAAAAAAAATCCATAATAGGTATAGACCATCAAGCTCAATACATCAAAGCAAATACACAGAACTCATAAATTGTCATCAACAAGTAGCCATGCAAACTTTGATGTTAATTGTAACCATCCTTCTCCCACATTTACCCAAGTTAACGAGTCAGCTATGGTAAAAATGTGAGGAGAGGCTAATATGATTTGATTCAGCTCCCCATTTATAGTTAAGAAAGAAGAATTGACAAAACAAAACCAATATGACATTCTACACATGTTACAAAACCTTCAGGAGCCCACCAACCCCTAAGATAACTTGACATTTTATTGACCTAGAGCCTCAATCATTCCCATGTCATGGCCATGCATGCGAATGGGACCCTCCAGTTGCTCCCATAACAAGGGTATGCCAACAACTGGGAACTTTTTCATCTACTTCCAAGTCAATGACCTCAGATTCTGTGTAACTTTTTACGGCTATGTCTCAGGCCACTACCTAGAATTTCAAAAAACTTCCAAAAATAGGAAATAACATCGAAACAATGATACTAATGCAAATAATTAACTCGACCCCTACTAGCCATAACAATAATTTTGTTAAACATGTTTTACATATGCATTTTACAGGTCAAAACAACATATCTAAGCATAGGGGGCTCATACTTATTTGAGAATCGATAAAAAGCATTGATGCCTTACCATAATAGCTACATTATGATATATTTGCTCATATATTCATTTTTCGTTCATTTCCAAATCAAAACATGATGAGATCCATACATCATCATTGTCATAAAAATACTCATAACCAACATATAACCAACGGAAATAACAGGAATTATCAACCATAAAGACCACATATAAAGAAGTATATATACCCATCAAACACAAGAGGAAAGAAGCTCTTATTAACATATGCAAAATGTAACCAGGTATAGGACTTCCACAAACTAGTTGACCATAGACTAGGCTAAACAAAATCTCGCTTTCAGCGAGTCACCCATATGCTATATTCCTAGCATGAATGTGGGATCTCATGGAACAATTCCATTAAAACCAAACCAGGGCTTCCAGAGGCAAAACCACCTCAACCCTCAACCAGAGATTCCACCTCATGGTTGGACATCGCTAACCATCACCAGATTGGTCTATACCCAAGTTGTCAAGGGCTCCAAAGAGTTTATTCCAACCAGGGTTTCCAGGACTAGTAACTCAACCCACGATTGTTTTCGGGCTTTCAGACCATTTTTCCAACCAAAGCTTCCAGGACTAGTAACTCAACTAAACAAGGTCTTCCAAAGCATTTTTCCAACCAACGCTTCTAGAATTAGTAACTCAACCAAAGCCATTACAGGGCTTCTAGAGCATTTTTCCAATCAAGGCTTCTAGGAACTAATAACTCAACCCACAACCAAAGGAACATGAGAACCAACTAGAAAACACAAGGAAAGACAACCATAACACCATTACTATCCAGGAAATCGAAAGGCTAGGAAAATCCACCGTCAATATTGGAAATCCTTGGTACCAATGAAAGATCATACCCAAGAAACCACATTCATGTATCATGCATGCCAAAACTAGCAAGGAAATCATACATGCAACTCGGTACCTAAAAGAAAAACCCATTGTAGCTACTAATCTCATTGTCCTCTTGCACTTTCCTGCTCTTCCTTTTCCTTCACGCTCCAAAACTCCAAGTATACCACACCCCTCCAAGAGTGCTCCAAGAAAACTCTAAGTGCCCAAGAGTATGAGAGAGGGAGTAGAAAATGAGAGCTCCAAAACTGAACTGACAAAAAAACTAAAAGTGATCGTCAAAAGCCCTTTTATTATTTAGGCATCTATTTTCTTCAATTTACATTCTTTTTCCTTCATTTTCCCCCTCACATGCAACCTGTGACCTTTCACCTTCTTTTCTCCTAATTTTGATTATTTTCATAAATAAAATGTTAATTAATGCCACTTTGTCTTTCCAAAGCCTTTGCCAATTTCCATAGCTATTAATTAATCACAAGTGATCACCATCACTATGTTTTTCCCCAACATTCAACTTGGAATATGTGTCCTGTGATCATGTCTATTATTTTGCCTTTATTAACTTTATTACATGGATTTTTTATCAGGGTTGTTACACAAACCTCCCCCTTAAGGGAATGTTGTCCTTGTTGTTCAATGACACCTACAACTAGCAAGACTGCTGAAAAGAAAACATACTTCCAATGGAGCTTTATAACTTAACTTGATGCAATATTTATGATGATCATCCTACTGAGAAGCAAACTAACATGAAAAACATAACAACATGACACCCATACCGCTTATTGGAGCTTTATAGCACAACTCATGATTGTATTTACATCCATATACATATATGAATATACGAAAACATCACACCAAAAGTGTGCCAAAAACATCCACTAAATCAACAAATATAGAAGGATACATAGCCCTCATATCATCAACCATCTTCCATGTAGCTTCATCAGGCTCAAAGTGCTTCCATTGCACTTTAACCTACTCAATTCTTTGGTTCAAGAGCATGAGCATATTTCTCTGCAAATTGCACTGAGGTTTCAACTAAAATTCTCCGTCTGGTTCCACCTGCAATAAAAACCATTCAATCACATGATCAACATATTTAAGATACTTCTTAAGCAATGACACATGGAAAACATCATGGATTTTCACTGACAAAGGTAGTGCAAGTCGATAGGCTATTGGTCTATTCCTCTCAAGAATCTTGAAAGGTCCACAAAATTGAGGAGCCATCTTGGCACATGATCCAATGTTCAAGGAGCTCTTCTTGGGCTTGATGTTCTAGTACGTCTGTTCCCCAAGCTGAAACTCTTTGGTATATCTTGTTTTTCCTTGAGATTTTTCTCAATTACAATTAATAGAAAAACTATTATAACCACACTTGAAAATTCCATAAATAATTTAACCAAAATAAAATCAGATAAAAATCATATTATTTCTCAATATTCACATATTAACCCAAATATATATATTATAGTATATATATCATAATAGCGATAAAAATAAACTAAAAAATCATGCTTTAAAAAATCAAATATATTAAGGATAATTAATGAGAAAGATTATAAAATGTATTAAGCATAATTAATAGTGAAGATGAGAAAAAAAATTCTTTAAAATATAAGAACTCTTAACATATCTTTATCCAACCCAAAAAAAAGAGACAGACAAGACATCGGGGACATCAGCATCTTGCAATGCCACTCCTTTTGTAAAAGTTGTTTCTCACAAGGCATTACAAGTGAATTTAAGTGGAAATCGAGATTACAATAAAGGCATAGATTTACTCCATAGTTAAATAATACTCCATAGTTTGAAGGAAAAAATAATACTCCATAGTTAAATAATACTCCATAGATTTACTCCATAGTTTGAAGGAAAAATTTAAAAAGATAAAAGAAGTGCAAACGACTTATTGAATTTTTTTAAAGAATGTAGTTAAAGAAATTATTAAGTCTAATATGAATATGAAATTTTATTATATATTGTGTAGATATGGTATAATGTATTCAGTTTTGTTTTAATTGGGTATTAGCTTGTTTTTTACTAAAGATACTTATTTATAGTTTAATATTAAGAATTCAATTTTTGTTATTTATTATTATTCTTTAAATTTATTCATTTATAAGGTGAATGATTAAGATTTTATTATGGGTGTTTAGTAGCACTAATTTCTATTAATTACTAATTATTTATTTATTTTTTACCTTTTACTTTTCTTTTTTATATTATTTCTATTTTCATGAATTATAACTTTTCACAATATTTTCAATTTAAAATGACTTATTATTATATTGAAATCATACTTTAATAAATTTAATTATAAACAATTTTACATATTAATAAAAAACACACACTGATCTGTATGTTAATATAAAAGACATTAATTAATCATATTTTCCAATTTTTAGTGATGGCATTTAACAATATAATATTATAATATTTTATTAGTTGTTTTTACTTTTGTAATAAACTTTTTGTCTTTGTTATTTTTTTTAATTATAAAACTATATTTAAACAAAGCCAGAGGTATTAGCTATTATGTAGCCCTTGCTTTAATTCGAAGGAGCTATTATGTAGCCCTTGTTTTAAATTCGAAGGAAAATATCTTTTCTTGGTCAGATATATTAAGAAATCGAAAATAAAAACATGAAAAATATTAATGTTATTTTTTTAATATTTCAATATTAGTTGTTTCAATTTAGCCGTTAAAATGATTTGCCTCTCTATTTAACTTATTGCCATAATTTGATTCTTCATCTTATCCTAGCAATGAACCAATAATATTGACTCTATATATATATATATATATAGATAGATAGATATATTTTCATGTTGAGAATATATTTTTAATTATAGTAATATAATATATTAATAATTTATCATTAGTATTTTTCTTTTTTTAATTGTAATTTTATTTTAAAAACAAAATTACATAATTATTAAAGAAAATTTTAAGGTTAAATTTTAGCCAAGGTTAACTTTCAAAACAAATATTCACAGTACTTTATGATATTTGAATTTAAATAGAGAGGCTAACAATTATTTATCTCAATCATTGAAGATAAACTCAATTAACTGTAATTAAATGTTTTATGGGCGTTATTCTAAAAATAAATAAGAAAAACCAAAAAATTTACCGTCAAACATTAATAATGAATCTTTAAATTTTTTATTAATAATTATATGCCTCTAAATTTTTTTCTCTAAAAACTAGAGAAACCAAGTGTGAAAACCAAATACTCTTTACACTTACCTATCTTTAAGATATAATAGAAAATATGTCATAAAAAAATATAACTAATCCTTTTATAAAAAAATTACATAAACAATGAGATCATTTTTTTACGTGTGTAAATAAGCTTCTTTCTATTAAACTGATACTAGATTACATAATATCAAAATCATTTTACCATTATCAGCTAGATTGAAAATGTCTTATGCCCCAAAGGGCCATATAATAACCTGGTACATACAAAAATTCTATTGACCAAAACTTCATTATGACTAGATTACATAATATCAAAATCATTTTACCATTTGCAGTGGCATGATCCGGGATTATCCACAGCTTCGTGTTCATTTAGTCCTGATGATGGACCCACTTTGGGGTTTGAAACTTCGACAGAATAAACACAAAGTTGTGGATAATCCGGATCATGCCACTGCAAAGAACTACCACAGAAACCTAAAATCTAACATTTTACCATTGTTTACCCGATCAACTGAAAAAGTTAATGTCTTCAAGCCACAAATGTCTATATAATAACCCTATACAAACAAAAAGTCCATTGACTAAAACTTCATTATGCAACACATTTTTCCATAGTATTAGTATGTTCGTAGTGATGTAGAGAAAACATAAGTTAACTGAAACCATCAAGAGGACATGGAAATATCAATAGTGCTTAGAATAGTTGGATTGACTAGAGATGCACAATAGAATTTGGATTGTTGTTAGTTATTTCTCTATACAATCCAGTGCTTCATGTTCTTCCACCCCAACAAAGTAAACAATAATATGATTTAAAAAGTAAACTCTAAATTATTTTATATTTTAATATGGAAAATATATCATAATATCAACAATCATAAATAAAATTAATAATATATCTATCTATTAAAATAAATATAACTAAATGCTAATAAGATGTTGTCTAACTTCTTGAATATACAATTTAGATAATATTATAATACTAAATAATTAAAATATGTTTTGAATATGTAAATAAATACAACATTTTTTAAATTATATAACACACAATTTAAACTTGTAATTTTAATAAATCATATAAACTAAAAATTTACTCACAGAAAATCAAATCATAAAAAATTAAATATAATATATATATATATATATATAACTTAATTATTTAACTTATATATAAATTCAATTATAAATCTCATTTAATTGATTAATTTATAAATTAATTAATCTGTAAAATTCTAAAATTTCCATAATAAGAATCTTTTTAATATTTCAATACTTCACATCTCTAAAATTACTAAAAAAATATTTAACTACTAATTTTTTTTTTTATTTAAATTAAATATTACATTTATGATTGACTTTTCTCACCGTCCACTGCTTTTCTAAGCACATTATAACGTGGAGAAATAGCCTTGAATGCTCCCAAGTTGGCACCATCTTTTTTGGAAGTACGAAGTCAAAGATTTATCGATAATTAATTAATGTATTTATGATTAAGGAGGACAAAAGATGAGTGTGACTTTTTGCTTTACTCAATCAAATGTTTGGTGCCCATTTTATAATGCGCACTCTACGGGGAGGCAAAAGTATGATGTCATCATAAAGTCATCATGAAATCATCATGTAATCCTTATTTTATGTATTTTTATCACTTCTCCCAGAGTGCTCGGTTAGGCTAAGATAAAAGTATTGTTTTCACCGATATAAGGCTGATGCATTAATAATAGAATTTGTTTAACAACAGATTCTGTATTCTCTTGCAAAGCTAGTGGCCCCCTCTTCTAGAATATCCTTTTTAAATCCAAACTAATTATTAGTTATGTCATCTAAGACTTCATATAATCCAATCTCTTTTTTATTTCTTTCTTAATAATCAAAGGTTTCTATAATGGAAATGAAGTCACCATTATTCGGTTTTTTTTTTGTGTAAATTTAGACTAATTCTATTAAGTAAAAATATTGTACAAGAGGATGCATTCCAGAGATGCAGGAAACCGGCAATCGGAAATGATAGGACTATCAACCTCGGTTCCGGAGGAGTTAAGCAAGCAAGGAGCTACAACAAAGCACTGGAAACCTAAGAAGCATTGAAAGCTACCCTGAAAGCGTAGAGGCTTCAACACGAAGCTTTTTCCCTTTCCTTTTTTTAACTTCAACCCAGCCATTTTGGGGTGGCTGGGCGACTACAACTTGAAGATTGGGATCCTCCAGAGGGGAGCCCTCCTTTTCTGAATCTGAGGAGGAGGAAAGATGATCACGTTTCTGAGCAATGGCTGAGTCAGAGGAAGGCGCCAGGCCATCGGTGGGAGGGCCCTCATTCAATTCTTCATCGCTGTCTTCATCTTCAGAGCTGGAGGAATCAGAGTCAGCGACTGGAGGAGGAGAGCACGGAGCCCATTGTTTGGACTTGGGCTTGGAGACGTTGGCCTTGTTCTTCTTTGTCGGACGAGATGGGCATGTATTCTGCAAATGCCCCGATTGGTGGCAATGTCGGTAACGAAAAGCTGTATTCTCGTAATCCAGTGTCTGGGTCTAGACAAAGTCGTTTATCTTGAGATTGATTTGTTCTGGAAGACCTTTACTCAGATCTAACTCCACACATACTCTTGCATATGAGTAGAGACCGTTGAATTCCCGCCATAAATCTCCCTTGATGAAGCTTCCCAGGGTGTCTCCTATAGCTCTGAAGACCCGAGTACTCCAAAGGTGGGCAGGTAGGTTTGGAAGCCGAATCCATACCGGTGTCTTGGTAATGACTTCATTAGCTGGATCAAAATCTGGGAACCAAGGAGTCAAAAATAGCCCTGAAGTGCCCATGAACCAAGGGCCCTCTGCTAAAGCCTTTTCATAGTGCTTATTATTATCAAATAGAACAATGAAATAACCTTTCGAACAAAAAAACATCTTACAGTGATGTGTCCAGTTTGCATGGATCCATGCATATAGATCCTGAGATCACGGCCATAATCCATTAAATCTGCAAATGATGGCTCTTTCTGCAAAATCTTGAAGCTGGGAGGCCAGATCTTCATGCATGAGTTCCACAGAGGGGACTTCTTCAGTCTTGTCAACCAAGAATGCTTTAGATTTAAGGGCTTCCAGGGGTTTGGGGTTCTCAGAATGAACTGCATCCTTGTATGAGAAAGGCCGAGTAGAGGAAGTTTGTCCTGCTGCTCCTCCTCTCAAATGAAGGGTAGCCACCACCAAGCTGTTCCTGGAAATGCTGTAAGAAGAGAGGGGAAGAGGGTCTTCAAGTTGTTTACCTTGAAAGAGAAGTCGCAGAAGGCTTGATGGGATCCCCATTCTGCGCTCTAGATTCAGTTTAAGTTCCTGCACCAGATCTGAAGGGCTGACCCATTGCATGTTGGTTCTGCCTGAAAGCTGAGAAATTTGGATTTGAAAGGAATCAGATAAGGGCTTTGACTCCATGCAGATCTCTGGATCTGGCTAGAGCGTAGGCCTGTCTGCCTTTTGGATGGATAGATCTGGCCGATCTTTGACAGATCTAAAGCTCAGACTGCGGGGAAGAGATTCGTATTTCCGGAGCTTGTGTTGCTGGGCAAGATTATCGTTGTCCGGGCAAGAACCCTCACATTCGTAGCTCATGTATTTCACCAGATTGTCCTTTCTTGGCATCTCATTCTTGCGAGCTTTGAGCGCGGCAGCGAGGAGCCTGGGCAAGCGATCAAACTCGGCGGCCTCCACCTGAGGCGTCCAGCGCTTGGGATTCTTGTAGCAGGGAAAGGCGGGCCTCGCGTAGAACTGGACAACATCGGCATCGCTGTTGTGGCCACTCGTGCCACTGAGCAACAAAGCATCGATCTGCAGGCAGCCCGAGGCTTTCCGGATCTACTGTGCGGTTTCCAATGCTGCTCCGTCTGGTTCGACGCCCACGGGACTCGAACCGTTGTTGCTGGTGATGGTGATGAAAGCACACCCACTTGTCATCGCTCCCTCTTCGTAGTCACCATTATTCGGTTGATCTATAGCATAGAATGGGATTTGAGTTGACTTTAACACTTATCAAGCCTAAGGCTAACACTTTAATTTGTAAAGGGGCTATTTCATCATTAAGTGTGCAGGCTAACTGAGGGGCTACTGTGTCCATATTATGAGCATTTTACAAGTATTGTAGTGACATGGGCACCTTTGAAGATATGGATGCTTACTTTGGAAGCACATGTCCACCGTTATAACATTTCATTACATTCCTATGGGATTTTGTGGAATATTAACGTGCTTTGAGGAGCCTTTAGGAGGAAGGGTGGTTCTTAGATCCCTTACTTACCACTCTTTCGTGGGATACGTCACCATTGTGGGGATTTTTTTTTACTTGGGAGATTTATTTAACCACCTTGGAGGATTCTTAAGGAGTACCTCTAGATGGGAGGTTGCTTGCTAATTTACATATTTGATGGGCTTTTGGAGGCGAACATGGTAGATTAAAGACTTGTTTCAAGGGGATACCCCTCTCATGGGGTGCTTTTCTTTATCTCAAGCAATGTACATGTGACATTAAAAACAAAAATTTTGTATATTTTATATTAATTGATTGGTGAAGAGGCCTTTTACCCCTCCATAGGCTAGATTGAAGGATTTTACTCAAGAAAATAATATTTTATTGCAAAAGGAAATTGAGGCTCTCCTTATAAATAGAGATGCACTTCCTCTCATTTTCTCATGGTTAGATTGGGGAACAAACCCCTTAACAAGTTTGAAATCTCTGAGATTTGATATTGTTATTTTGTCTTAGATTTGGTGCAATGGATGGAAGGCTAATGTATCTTCTTGAGGACATGATTTATGGATGACTTTTTTCAATTTCTTGATGATTTATGGCCAAGATTCATGGATGAACATTGATTTCATCAGTAAATTGTCTTTCTAAGTTTGGTGGATTTATTTGTTGAATATATTAAGTGCAAATATGCTTATCTAGTAGTGAGGGTGCATTCCCTTTATATTGTTATTGAATAGATCCTATCTTTTAAACCATAAGAAGAATTCTAGTGGAGAATCTTCCCTTGAAGTGTCTTAAAGGTTGTAAAAGTCTTAAGAGGATGTTTTAGGGTTAGTGTTGAATTTCCACAACCTTGGGTCTAGGATATAATCTTAGAATCTCTGACACTACCAAGCCACGAATCTCAACATAACTATTTTGCACAACGAAACAATATAAAGCAGTAAATCACACATGCACAAGTATAGACAACTTTTTACAAATTTCAACCCAACTTCATTATATTAATAAACATATAATACAACTGTCTTGGGCTCCTATATAAGGGATAATGGCCCTCAATTATCCATAAGTCTAAGAATACAAGATATACTAACAATCTAGCTGCAATCTCTATGTTGTATCTCATCTTGTCGGTCCTTCACTCCCATTCTTCTCTCTAGATGCCCCTTAGTCCATCAAAGTACAACACATAGATACTATAAGAGGGCTACCACCTATCATTGCTGCAAGTCGTTTCTATTATAATAAACATGGGTTGATCCAATCTGCTCCTCTAGGTTGGCCAACACCTAAGCTTCAATTTGCCAATCTAGTAGCTTCTTTCATCCATGAAAGAGCTATACATTAGGCTCAAATCTTCACCCAAACTTCAACTGTCAAACTCTCTTTATGAATTATTGTCAAGGGTTACTTTGCATCACCAACACACTTCTCTCCACCAATCCAGTGGCACCCAAACAAAACCTTCTTTATCCAATTGATAAATATCAAACAAAGGGGTTCAATGGCAGAGCACGCTGAGGAATTCCAAAAATTGAATATAAGGGTAAATGATATTCTAGAGAATCATAGGATTGATGTCTTCATAGGGACTTTAAAGGATAACATCCAACATGAGGTTCACTTTTGGGAACCTGATTCATTGGAGAAGGCATTCAAGGTGGCAAGAAAAGTTGAAAGAAAAATTATGGCAACAAGGAAGTCTACCACTCACAACCACAAAGATGTAAGTGTTGCTCCTAGCCTTCCACAACCTATAAGGTTGACACCAAAAAAATAGGATTAAAAAAGTGCAAAAGGGCTTTGTTATAGTTCTGATAGAAAATACACTAAAGTTCATAAGCGTGCTCAGAAGAAATTATTTTACATAGATTATGAGGAGGAGGAAGAAAAGGAACAAGAAATGTCCAAAGAAGAGGATATACATAAGCAACCAACCCCGAAGAAAGAAGAAATTAATCTAACCATATCTTGTAATGCATTGGCAGGAATTATCACTCCTTAAACTCTCAATATATAAGGACAAATCAAGAAGAAAACGTTAATAGTGCTTATTGATTCGGGTAGTACCCATAACTTTATTCATTGTAAGATAGCCGAGGAATTAAATTTCTTCCTAAATCCAGCACCAGAGTTTCAAGTGATGATTGCAAATGGAGGAACTATAAATTGTTCTAGAAAGTTCTCTAATACCATGCTAACCATGGGGGAATATGTATTGAATATTCCAATGTTTTCCATTCTAATGGGTGGTGCTAATGTTGTACTAGGAGTCCAATGGTTACAATCTTTGGGTACAATAGCTTTTAATTTTCAAGAACTTTTCTTGAATTTTTTTTAGAAGGAAAAGAAGTTGAATTAAGGGATATCATAGGGAAACCAGGAAAATAAATGCTAATGGAATGACAAAGCTTCTATATAAAGAACAACAGGGCATAATTGCACAATTATTCTCACTAGAGGTTCAAACATCGAAATCATCTATTTCTCCATATCTCCAAAAAACCTTGGAAAATCATTCTAAGGTATGTGAGACTCCTAAAGGTCTCCCACCTATTCATGATCATGATCATGATATTCATTTGATTCTATGAAGTTTTCCTCTAAGGCCTTATAGATATCCCTATGCCCAAAAGAGTGAAATTGAATGTATGGTTGCAGAAATGCTATAGGTCGGTATAATTCAACCTCGTCAAAGTTCTTTCTCTACTCTAATAGTATTGGTGCACAAGAAGGATGGATCATGGCACATGTATACAGATTATAGGGAGCTCAACAAGCTCACTATTATAGATAAGTTTCCCATTCATATCATTGATGAATTGTTATATGAACTACATGGAACAATTTACTTCACCAAGTTGGATCTTCGTTCAGGATATCATAAAATTAGAATGAAGACTAAAGACATTTTGTAAACAACATTTATAACTCATGAGGGTCATTATAAATTTTTGGTCATGCCTTTTGGCCTTACTAATGTACCTTCCAAATTTTAAGGTTTGATGAATTCCAATTTCAAACCCTTCCTTAGAAAAATTGTGTTACTATTTTTTGATGATATACTAATCTACAACAAATCTTGGAAGGATCATATTCAAAATGTTGGCAAGGTGCTCAAGCTATTGGAGGAGGAAGAATTATATACAAAAACCTCCAAATGTTTCTTTGGAGTACAGAAGGTGGAATACATGGGTCATATTGTATTGCATGAGGGTGTTAAGGTAGACCCTAAAAAATTTAAAATCATTAAGGAATGGAAAATCTCCACAACCATAAAACATCTTAAGGATTTCTTTTGTTGATAGGGTATTATCACAAATTTTCTAAGAATTATGGGAGAATAACAACACCTCTAACAACATTACTGAAGAAATATGCATTTTGTTGGACTCCAAAAGAAACTAAGGCATTTGAAAATATTAAGGAGGAGATGTGCCAAGCACCAGTCTTAGCTACGCCTGAATTCACAAAAACCTTTATTGTGGAATGTGATGCCTCAGAAAATGGAATTGGTGTTATTTTAATGCAATATGGAAGAACCATTTCTTTTTAAATTCATCCAATCAAAGGAAATTATTTAAATAAACCTATTTATGAGAAGGAAATGTTGGCAATACTACATGTACTAAAGCAATGGAGACATTACCTAATGGGAAGACAGTTCAAGGTAAAAGAAGATCATGATAGTCTTAAATGCTTTTTACAACAAAGATTATCTTCAGAAGGGAAGCAAAAATGGGTTACAAAGATGTTGGGTTATGAATTTGAAATCATCTACAAAAAAGGGAAGCAAAATGTTGTTGTAGATGCACTCTAAAGAAAGGATGAGGATGTGGAAACATTGCTTTGTGTCATTTATATTATCCAACCACATTGGATAACGAAAGCAAGGGACGAATGGAAGAATGATGAAGAAGTGTGGACACTCATTCAAAAATTTCAGCAAGATCCCAATAAATTTGATAAATTTAGCTAGAAAAATGATTCATTATGGTACAAAGATCACTTATATCTTTGTAAGAATTCTCATCTCAAACAAAAGATTCTTTTGGAATTACACACATCTCCCTTAGGAGGAAACTTGGGATTTTTAAAAACTTACCACAGGACCAAGAAGGAATTTTTTTGGGCTTGCCTTAAATCTAATATTCAAAAGCTTTTGGAAGAATAATTGGTTTGCCAAAAAAACAATGTTGAGACAATTAAGACCTTGGGTCTGTTACAACCTTTAGCCATTCCAAGTCAATGGATTTTATCATAGGTTTACCCAAGTCCTAAGGAAAGAGTGTAATCATTGTAGTAGTTGATAGACTTACAAAGTATGGACACTTTTGTGCATTATCTCATCCATTTAAATCCTGTACAGTTTTTATTGCATTTATGGAAACAATTCAAAAGCTGCATGGAAACCCAAAGATTATTGTAAGTGACAGAGATCCCATTTCCAGTGGAAATTTTTGGACAAAATTATTTTCTTGTCGGGGTACCTAATTAGGTCATATCTAATCTTATCATCCTCAATCTAATGCGAAAACTGAGATAGTGAAAAATGTTTGGAAGGATATCTTTGTTGCTTTGTATTTGATAAATAAACACAATGGGTCAAGTGGTTACCTCTAGCTGAATGGTGGTATAACACTTCCTTCCATACTGCAGCAAAAATGACCCCTTTTATGGCATTTTATGGATATCATCCATCATCCATCACATCATCTCTAAGAGAAAATTCTAAGGTTCAAGAAGTGGAAAATCCATCGAGCATCAGCAGGAGGTTCTCCAACTCTTAAAGGATAACCTCACTTTAGTGAATAATGTAATGAAATAATAGGCAAATCAACATCACAACGAAATATGCTTTGATGTAGGTGACTGGGTATTTTTACGACTACAACCATACAAACAAATGTCCCTCAAGTAAGATAAGAAGGATAATAAATTATCACCAAAGTACTATGGTCCTTCCAAGGTGTTGAAAAATATTGGTATACAAATTGGAGCTTCCTGCATCTTCCCGAGTGTACCCAATTTTCCATGTTTCATGCTTAAAGAAGGTTATAGGTGACAATCTCCATGTTCAAACAATATTGTTAGAACATGAAGAGGAAGGAAAAATCATATTGGAAACTGAAGAAGTCATGGAAACAAGAACCCCATAGTTATGAAATCGATTAATTTCAGATTATCTCATAAAGTGGAAGAACTTACTCATTGAAGATTCCACATGGGAGGATGAGAATTTTATATAGAAGCATCCAGAACTATTGAAGCGTTGAGAACAACACTTTTTTCAAGGAGAGGGGCATGTTAGATCTCTATAATACCAATGTGTCCCTTATTATTATTGTTAGTGTAACCCCATTATTGTTATTGTTGTGCCCTTCCATTATTATTGTTATGTAGGCTCTAATTATATTGTGACCCCTTAGACTCCTATGTATAGAAAGGAGGGATTTTAATTTGTATCATCCAAGAATTGTTCATTTATGTAATGTAAAGGATGTTCACCCCTCGAAGAGGATAATTTTTAAGTTGTTGATCTATCTATTTGTGAATTAGCTACATAACACTATCACCTCAAATTTTCTCATGCTCAAATGCCTCATGGTTTTGGCCCAACGCCTTTGGGTACAAAACCCAAACCTTGTGTTCCAAGACCACAAGTGAATTTTTTGGTGCTTCACCCTCCAAATCGCGAACCCAAGGCTTGGAGTACCTACTAAACTACTCAAAAATAAACAATGAGTAGTGGGAAAACCTAGGCATCACCCAATAGGAGAATATTCTAAGGTTAGTACTGGAAAACATTGGTCATCACCCTATATCCATTCTTACATTCTCAAAGGAAACATAGTTGACCTGATATGCACAATGAAAAAGAAAATTTTTTTGGTCCTCCTATCATATTTCATATTCAAGAACTCTTTCAAAAGACTTTTTATATATTTGCTCTTCATATCACCTTGAGCTTCATTACCTTAAAACTTAGCAATATTAACCTAATGTATCCTCCCCTTGAGGTAAAGGAGAACAAAAATGAAGTCAAAAAAGGGTTGGTGAGGTGATAGTGACTTCCTCGTGAGTTTCACTTTGTTCACACTTGAAATTTCAAGCTTTATCTAAAAAAAATTGGGTTTGTGCAATAACAAGCTTCAATATTATAGAGGAAAAATCTTCCTAGGTATTCATAACTTATGTTTGAAGAATATCATAGGTGGGTGCCTTATTATTTGATAGAGGCTACACGAATTGTTTTTCTTTTTCTAGACATTTAATTCTCCAAATATTTTTCCGCACCATAATTGTGGGTTTTCTCTATCCTAGATGAAACTTTGGCTCATAGTTGTTACGTAAAACTTGACTTGATGGAAGATTTGAAGTTGATTTTTCAAACAGTGGTGGTTCCAGCCACATGGTTTTGGTTTCCCATGGTTTTGTGCCTGTGGATTACATGTAATTAACTCTTTAAAAGGCTTGGGAAGTCTTCATTGTAATGAGCCAGGGAGGTGAGTGGTGAACGCTCACTTGGTGAACCTTCTTTTTGCTCACACTTAGAGCTAGTTAACATCTAATAACAACACTTGTGAAAATCAAAATCAACATACAAGTCATTACCTAATAAATATCTCTAATACCAAACTTTATTTTAAATTAATGCCTAATTCTTCATTCCACTATTTGGATTCACATAATAAACTTCTTAATTTCCCACAATTTCTTCAAAAGTTGGCTTGATTTATTGAAAATTAGTATTTATAGGTTGAAATCTAAAACAAGAATTGACATAACATAGGAAATATGTATAGAATTGATAATAAAGTTCACCCATGTGGGCTACATCTCTAGATCCACTTCAATTGATGAACCAATCCATTCAAAAGGATGTAAATTACAACATTACTTGCATATTCTCCCAATCAGGGACTCTCTACCATCAATCAAATTCCATGACATGTTTATGCTACTTATATTATTTCTAAATCATGTGGTGTATGGATAAGGTGCTATCCATTTTCCATGAAGTAGGGGTTCAAATAATTGTTTTGTTAGGTCTTTTCAAGGTGGGGTTTAGACATTCCATAGTAAACATGTGTAACCATAAATATTCCACATTATTAATTGTTGCATCAATAACCATAAACAACTCTATATGGATAGTTATGGATTAGATTTTATGGTATCACCTTCACCTAGCAAGTATATACTCTCAAAAATCTTATGTTTCATGAAAAAATTCTAAATTTGAAGTCACTAAACAATCCTTAAATGGGTCATTATTCAATCAATTTCCACCATAATCAAATCATGAACGCTCTTGTTTTTCATATAGTTACCATTATCATTTGAATTTGCAAAACTCTTGTGATAATTATTTTTTATCTAATTGATTTCATATAATTTCTTCAAGAGGGGTAGGAGGACCCCTCTTTTCTCACTTTCCTTCTATATCCAACTCTCCATGTAATTACCCCACATTTCTTGGGATTTGGGTAACAATTAGCAATATCCACCCCCTTTGATTTGGTTATGGATTATCTTGGGTGCGATGTTGTAGCTATGCGGTACCTTTGATTTTATTCCTTTGCAAATGTTTAATACCCGTTTATTTGGATTGGTTGTGGGGACTCATCTAGATCATTTTCATGAAGAAATAGTTGATAATTTAATCATGCATTGCAAATAATTTAACTAGCCAAATTACTGGAAAAATAATATGCCATTGGAAGCATAAATTTGACAAAAAATGCTCTCCTAATGAAACATATATGAGAACAAAAATTTAACTTTCCTTTCTTCAACATCACTGGAAAATCTTCATTGAATTCTCCTTATTTCAACACAATCACAAAATCTTCATTTACATATACGCTTAATCCAATCTATAAACGAAAGCATATTTAAACCTAATGTCTACAATTTACTTTAGCCTTATAATCATACAAAAAACAATGTGGAAATACTATGATTATAAATTCCTCTCATGAGTGAAGCATGCCCTTACATATCATATACATATTTTATGGGAAGATCATTGCATGTCTTACATGTGCAGTAAAAGAATAATATATTTTGATAATGATGTCATTTTCTTACAAATAAATATAATCATGTAAAAAAAATAATATTATAGTTTTTTTTTAAAAAGACCTAGCAAAGGAGGTCACATGCATACTTTTTTTTATGGACCTTAATCAAACAAAAAATTATTACTAGGATGTCCTCTTAACAAAATCCTGACTTAAAAATGACCTCGTGTTGTTGAGGGGTGGGTGGGGGCTGTTGTAGATCTAAATTTTCCTTTGGAACCTCTAAAATTTGCATTCCTGTGAACCAGTTGGGTAACAATCAATGTTTGATTTTCCATGTAAATAAAATATAACGAAGGTCATGGGACATGTATTCCAAGATAAATGTTGGGATAAACATAGTGATGGGTATTTCTTGTGATTAATTTGTGGCTATTGAAATTGGAAAAGGAATTAGAAAAGGCAAAGTGGAAATAATTGGCATTTTATTTATGGAAATAAAGGAAAATATGAGAAAAGGAAGGTGAAGAGACACAAATTTGCATGAGAGGGGGTTAATGGAAAATGAAAAAAATAGAGGCCTAAATGATAAAATGGCTTATGAAGATCAATTCACAACCTTTTTTCAGTTTAGCTTTGGAGCTCTCTTTCATTCTCTCATTCTCTTGCACACTTAGAGAAATCTTGGAGCATTCTTGGAGCATACCTGGAGCACTCTAGTATTCACTTGGATTGGAGAAGGAAGGTGAGGGAAAGTAGGAAAGTGCAAGGGAACAATTGGATCAAAAACTACAGTTGGATTACTTTGTAGGTAACATGTTACATGTGTGATTTCCTTGTTGATTTCTAGATGTGGGGTATATGCATGTGATTTCCCGGCTATGTGTTGTCATTGGCATGGATATTTTCTTAGATTGACAGTGGCTTTAGCCTTGCCTTTCCATTTCCTGGATAGCCATGGTGTCGCTGGTTTTCCACTTGTTGTTCTTCTAATTGGCACTCATGTTCCTTACGTCAATGGGTTGGAACAAATGCTTTGGAAGCCCTTGAACAACTTGGGTTGAGTTACTATTCTTAGATCCTAGGTTGGGACAAACACTCTGGAGCCCTTGCTAGGTTGAGTTACTAGTGCCTAGAGACAGGTTGGACAAATGCTCTAAAGGCCTAGAAGGCAATGAGGTGAGTTACTAGTTCTTGGAGCCCTGGACAACTTGGGTAGAGATAGATCTAGCTGGTGTTAGTGATGTCAGACCGTGGAAGTGGAATCAATGTGGTTGAAGGTTGAAATGGTTTGGCCTCTAGAAGCCCTTATTTGGTATCATCTCAGTTTATTCCATGAGATCCCACATTCATGCTTGGAATATGGCGTGGGGATGATTTGTTGGAAGAGATATTTGGTTCAGCCCAATCTATGGTTGGGTGGTATGTGTAAGTCCCGGACGTGGTTTGTATTTTCATATATTAATAAGAGTTATTCTACTACTGTGATTCTTGTATACTTGTACTGGTTATGTTGATGGTAGTATGGATGAGTTTCCATGGTTCTTATGTTGGTTATTTTCTTTATATATGTTGGTTATATGATGTATATCATCTATGACTCTTGTCAATAATTATATAGTTATTGATTGGTTAATGAATATATGGACTAATAATGATTGTTACAACTATGTGGAGAGGGAATATAGCCTTCTTGGTGTTAGGATATTCCGACACATAGGAATAGTTAAGTTCAACTTGGTCTAGTATAGAGTTAGGTTAGCGTTAGGTAAAGTGTGTTTCTTTACCGTTGTACATTTTGTAACTTACAATCCGACGGTCACGATATGTAGTGATCCGACGGTTCATTCTCTCCTCGGTATTACCGACACTTGATCCATGGCTTGACACCCGATTGGTCCATGAATTCTATTAAAGCGCATGGAAGGTCATTTGTAGGTTAACCGTGCATGAGAGAAGCTTATGTAAATTTTCATTCTTTATTAATAAATTGCCTGTAGTAGCCACGTTGGCGCAGGCCGTGGACTGTTTCCCTCTCTGAGGGTTTTAACCACGTCAAATACTGGTGTATTGATCTGTGATCTGTTTGTGAGCGGTGTCCTTTTGGTGTTCTGTCTGAGGAACTTACCCTGTAAATTCCTACATGGTATCAGAGCTATTTGAGGGCCGCGTCCGTTGGTGATCCAAATCTGAAGCCGTAGAACTGCATGCGGCTGTCGTTTCCTAGATCTACTGTTTCTGACTGCTTTCGGGCCGAGAGGACTGCTCTGTTGTGTTCGGAGCATCTGTTCCAGTGAGGAACCCCTTTCGTTTCACGCGAAAAGGTTTCCGGGAGCCC
>APFE031424501.1:9969-56891 GCA_000404065.3 Pinus taeda | reverse complement strand
AGACCAAACATTGGTCCATTGGTCCTATAGAAACAAATTATTTATTTTTATTTAAGATTTTATTCCTATGCTCAAAAATCTTGGAGAGAAGCCTCGTGAGCTCACTATAATTTTGACACTGTAGAAGACTAGGAAGGTCAGTATTGTAACAAAGATTGTGAAACTGAGATATAATGTCGTTGTACGGGGGACACTCTAAGAGGAAGTGGTGGGACACTCTAAGAGGAAGTGGTTTTCATCCTCGATGTTCCCATTCTCACATAGATGGCAGATCCTTTCCATCCATGGTGTTTTAGGAACTGCCCAATGACCTGTTTCACTATGGAGCTCATGAGAACTCGTTTTAATCTTTGCTATATTAATTTTCTTCTTTGAGCTAGATAAAATAGAGAGATGCTTTTGATCTTCTACGGTGGGGTTGATGACCTTCTTATAATAACTTAATTTTCTTTTAGCTGCTAAATATTTCTCACACCACATTTTTTCTTTGAACTTACAAGTAACAATATCTTTAGTGCTCTTAATTTTTTGCAGTGTATCATTCTCGCTGATCTCCCAATAGTTTAACTAGGCCCCTGTGTGTTTATGCCACCCTCGTTTGAGCCTTAGGTGGTTTTGGCTGGAATTTAATGCTAGCTTAGGAAGTCTATGATTGCCTATGTTATTGAGTTTGTGCTTTTACAACAGAAACATATTCATAGCTAGGCTCTCAATAGGGGAAAGACTTGCTTCTATAAGGAGAATAGGATATGGTGTATTACTTTTAATTTTCAGGTTATACGTTACAAAACACTTCTATATTTTCTCAATATTTCTCCACGATTCTCTAGAGATGTTGCAACCCAAAACCTCACAGGCATATAAGATAACATGAGTGACTAAAGTTTCGAAGAGGAACTTCTTTTAATCCCACATTACTAGGTTTGCAGTTTTACAATTATTTTCAAGACCAAAATAAGCTTTCTAGGCCCCATTAATCCTTTTCTCAATGCTATGGTTCCAGTTGAGCTTGTGATGAATATCAATTCCTAAGTACTTGTAAGAATATACTTCCTCCAAGTTATTATTGTCACACATAAAATTAGCGTAAGTGTACTTCTTGGATTTGATAATCATATATATATAATGTAATTTTAAATGATTATTAAGTTATTAGTTATTTATAAAGGTATTAAATAAATATATAAAATATAAAAGTCAGGTGTTAATCTTAACTACACTACCATGTTGTTAATCTTAAGGCCTTCTAGTTGCAACTCGTTCACAAAATGCTTTTTCCATAAGTCTCTCTACTTCGATTATGCAGGTATCTATGCCAACCTCAAAGACCTATTCCCACACACAGAAGAGGCCATACCCATAAATGGTTATGGGTAAAATAAATTACAATTCTACATTTGGATAGTTTGACTTAGGGTTGAGGTTAATTTGAACATTTTCTCCATTACTAACCCTTAATTTATTTTATTTATTTGTAGAATTTCGGGCATAGCGCGATGCAGGAGATTCCTCATAGGTAATTACTTTGGAATGTTGTAGCGAATGCCCATTCATAAGCTACCCTCACTGCAATTTTGACTAGTTACATCATCTCTTGACAATATGTTAGGTGATGCCCAAACCCTTGTTCTTTGGATGTATAGGGGTCATGGTGGCAAGGTACTTACTATTGGTCTTTTACTTTTCCATATACCAAGTTTGAATGGTATTTTATTTCATGACTCGCTTAGCCTCTTAGGGGATTCTGATTTTCATAGGGAAATTTTCCATGAGATATGAGATGGAGTTTCGATGTTCTGTTAATATTATTTTGTGCATTGTTAAGGGTTTTGTAATTGTATTGTGGGGTTTCAGCCCCTTTTATTTCCATTGGTTTATTAAGCTGAAAACTTGTTTGACGGCACAACATTGCTAAATATTAAACATTGATCAATATCACAATTGTCATTTCTTTTGCTTGGACAAAGGACTTGGCCCCTCACTGTCGGAAAAGTTTAAGCTACATATATTATATATTTTCTTTATTTTATCGGTATATTTATCGAATTTGTCTCTTTTTAATTTGTATGTAGTTTAGATCATGTGTATGCTTTTATATATGCAATTTTAGAAACTAATGGATGTCAGATTACCAATTTATTATCTCTAAATTAATAAGTTTTATTTTTTATTCCCGTTGTGGACATAGACCCTTCTTATGGTTTCAATATAAGCAAAACCAGACTCTAAAACCTAGTGGACATCCCTCAAAACCATTTCTTCAGGTTGTGCCAATAAGGTTTGCCGTGAAGAATAAGTTTGGGTGATGTCGCCACCCTCACTTCAGATTAATATTCTTTACACAATTAAAAGTATAATCCTCTTCGACTTAGTTTGTTGAAAATATTGGAAAACCATCCCTTCTATCTTTTATGGGACTGTCTATTTGTACTTAGATATTTGTATTTAACTTCTCTTAGAAAATTATTATTAGCCTCCCAATTGGCATACCCGGAAACTAAGCATTATTTTACTGTAACTTATTATATAAATAATTAACTTCCACTATTATGTGTCAACCACTATTTCTTTTGGTTACATATTTTAATTACATATTTATATTTACAAACCCATTCCTATTTGTACTCTTTAATGAACGGTACAGTGGTTCATAACCAATTTTATTTTCAATCTTAATTAATCATGAAAAGTAAATGCTAGTACCAGTCTTCAAAACCATATAGGAACAATGGCTTTCAATTTCCAATTCTGTAATTCATATACACCATACAAACAACAAGTTTCAATCCCTATGTCGTAACATATATATTTGAAAACATAAAACAATGGTGCTCGATCCGAATATTCACAATGGTTCTTTTTTTTTTAAACAAAAGAAACAACAAATAGGAAATCCAAGCCCTTAACCAGTTAAACAATTATCTTCTATTCGATGGCCAAAATTTTATAGGCAAGGCTACATGAACCTTCCAATGAGAAATCGTCTATTACATCAAATCTTCTCCACCCAAGCTCCTTAGAATCCAGAGCAATTGCCTAGATAGCAATTCTAATTCACTGACATCAGGACCTCCAAGTCTAGCCTATAATTGTTTCTTTCCTTCCACAAGGAAAATATACCTATTGAAGTCCTTCCCACTGGTTCTGATCCAGCTCAACGAATTCACTTCTAGGCATCATCCTACCTTCCTATTTACACCTTCCTCTCCCTATCCTTTCTTTTGAAAAAGAGAGAGAAGAACAAAAAAATAGATAACTTCTAACTATTAATTGTTAGATAAGAGAGAATTATTGAGTCGCCATCTGTAAATTCTAGAAATTCTCATAGAGACCATGTGTGTTTTTCTTAAATAAATAAAACCAATAACTAATTACCATTTCAAATCATTCTAGAATCCATATCTTCCTCTACTTAGTAAATTACTAAGTTCACCATAGTAAAGTAACTAATTAAATATTTACAACACCTCGGGATGTCACATCTCTCCTCCCTTGAGCGTAACACCATCCATGGTGTTTATGTTTATGACCATTGATGGAACAACTCGGGATATTCCTCATGCATAAATCATTTTCCTTCCTAGGTTGATTCCTCTGAGCTAAAGTTCCTCCACCTCACTTTAACCTGGATGACAGGTCACTTTCGTAGCATTATTTCTCTCTGGCCGAGTATACGTAGAGGTTCTTCGAGAAACTCTCAGCCTAGTTTGACCTGCGACAATCACAATTTAGTCATCATTCTGACATATAAGTATATATGAAGAGGTTTATATTTACCATTTTTAGTACCCTTTACCTATAATGTGCATGTAATCATATATATAATTCTTTAAAAGAGAGACTCGGAATACATTATGAATCTGAATGTCACTAGATAATGAAAGTTGGTATGAAACTAGTCCTACCCTTTCTAAGATCTGATAATTTCCACAAAACTGGGGTGCTAGCTTTGCACACTTTCCCCACCTAAGAGTACTCATTTTTAGATTAACCCACAAATAAACATGATCACCGACCTAGAATTCTCACTAGTTTGTTTTCTTATCCACATAATATTTTTGTCTATCTTGAGAAGCTTTTAGACTTTACTGAACTTTTTTCACCATTTTTTCTATTTCTTCTAACATATTAGGTCCCAAGTCCATTTTATTCTTAGGACTACTCTAGTTTGTAGGTATTTGACATTTCCTTCCATAAAGTACCTCGAAGGGACTCATTTTTAGTGATTCATGGTAACCATTATTATAAGAAAATTCCACTAGGTGAAGATATTCTTCCCATTTTCCTCGTTGCAACGTTACATGCATATGTATCATATCCTCGACTCGGGGGTATGATGTATCATGCTCTACTATGCCTATGCTATTCGTCAATCTGGTTGATAGTGATACATCTTCAACGCTTCTTGACTCACTTAGTATGACCATATGTTTATGGGTGATATCAGGTACTAATGTGAAATTTATTACCCAACCCTGTGAAAAGAACCCTCCAAAAGGTGGAGGTGAATTTCACATCCTGATCATAAATTATAACTCTAGGCATTCCATGCAACATGAATATTTATTTCATAAATATGTCTTCCACTTGTGTCATCTAGTATGTGGACTTAAAAAGACTGAAATGAGTTAGGTTGCTCAATTTATCCACCACTACAATGATAGAATCATTTCTCTCTTCGATTTGCGTAACTTGGTTATGAAATCCAAGGTAATTGTGTCCCACTTCCATTTAGGAATGGGTAAAAGATGCAAAAAATAGGAGGAGGATTCTGACTCTTAGGTTTAACTTGTTGACATTGTCGGTTTTACAATCCTTTCCTAATACGAGGCCAATAATAACTTGTTTTAATTGCAGAAAATAGTTTTTGATATCCTGGATGAGTGGTATAAGGACTTCTATGGAATTCGTCTAATATAAATTATTTTATTGATAATTGGTTAGGGATATACATCCTTTCTCTAAACATCAGCAAAATGTCAGATTAATAACATACTCCTTTTGTTTTACAGAATTTTTTGCAAGTTAAGTTTGTTGCCAAACATATTCATATTCTAGGTCTTTTAGAGCAGCTTCTTTAATTTGCCAAGAAAAATTAAACTCCACTCAATTATACGAAATATAATATATGGTAGAAATTTCATGATAGATTAGCTAGCCCTGATACCATGTAGAAATTATAATTATAGATTAATCTGATAAAGCAATATCTTTATCATAACAATCCACCTTGGTTCTATGAAGATACAAGCAGTCCATACCAAACAACATATTGTATGATCCGAATGGAAGTACATTAAAATGTGTTGAGGTAGGCATACCATTCAACTCAAATGCATAAGCTCTTACCCAATGATGAACTCTTTTCTTTATACCTATATCCAACTACACTAACCAAGATTTTACATGCACCTATTTATTCAAACCACAATTATCCACTAGGAAAGGATTTATTGATGCCGGTCTTCTCGAAAGTATGCATGATGGGTACTAGTTGGATGCAGAATTTAATTCCAGATCCAACGAGTGTCAACACTTGAATTTTAATTAAACCTATTAGGAGATAAGCCAAAAATAAAATTAAAAATGTTTTTTTTCTTATTTTCCCTCCGAAATATTACATGTACCCCTTCTTAAATTTAAAGAATTTTGATTGGTTTACATATTATGACATGAAAATTATGTGAAAATTTCATGGACAATTTTAGGCTAAAATTTCCTTTAATGTCAACCCAAGTAGCCACACCTCTGTATCCTTCGAATTCTTCAAATTTCCATCAAAGGAAAATGGCTTGGCTTTCTTGAACTCATCTAGAAAATATCCCCTGCCACTCCTCTTGTAAGGGTGATAACGATGGTGATCACGGTACCTCTCAGAACCAGAACTAGAATAGAACTTGTGTCCGTCACCTCTCTTATCTGGTGTATCCAAGAGCCTTTCATCTATGATAGTGTCATCCTATCCAACATGTGCCCACCATGAGATCTACTTCAATATGCCCCTTTAGTCCTATCCTCCTTCCCATGACTAATCTTGAGAAATTCTTATCTCTACAATTCTGACAAGATCTGAAGGATTATTGCATTAACTTCTACTTGTTTATCCTATGCCTGAATGATTATGTCATTATCTACTTTGCAACTTCTTATTTATGCTGTAAAACTTCTCAATGTGTCTATTAAGTCAGAAGAGTGCCCACCACAATGCTTCTGATTTGATCCATAGGGAGAGTCTCATGAATAATATTCTAGCATCTTGTTAGACATATTTGATCTTCTTCTTGCAAGTATACCATGTTAGGGTAAACAAAAACATAACATAATCAACATACCTCAATATAGTTCAGGGGAGGATATCTCATTTGCAAGATCAACCAGACTAGTGCAACACATATATAAATATAATCATATCATCATATAATCATCATTTCAACCATTATCAAGTTATCAATGCATGACCATACCAACCACACACCATGATCTCATGCACAACAACTATAATCATGTCAATGTATGCATAATGATGTATAGATGCTAACATGCATAATAAGTGCATAACTAATATTAACTCATAATGACCACATCCAACACCGACACCATCAACACTTGCATGGTGACAGAACAACAACCATGACCTCCACCATGCATACACAACAAGCACATAAACTACAAACATGAAGAACACATATGTAATCAACATGTATGCATGACCAACATATTCCGCCCATCCATTCCAAGGGGTGAACAATGCTCTGATACAACTCTATAACATGCTTCTCACACATTTACGCAAGATAATTGATCCATTAGAGTAAACATGTTAAAAAATACTACTATGATTTGATTTAACTCCCCATGTACTCTTAAGGAAGTGGAATCGGCAAAACAAACCCAATCTAACCTGACTGAAGAACTATAGACCCTTCAGGAGACAACCAGCGCTTCTAGGTGCCTAACACCTAAGAAAACTTGTCTTTTTAATGAGATAGACCCTTAACCACTCCCATGACAAGCCATGTATATGAATGAGGCCCTCTAGTTTCCCCCACAACAAGGAATGTTAGTGGTTGTGGCCTATTTTAGAAAATTTTGTGCCAGTGACCCGAGATTTTGTGCCACTTTTTCAAGGCCAGGACTTAGGCCACTTCTTAGAACTTTGGGAAACTTCTAGGAATGTTAAATAACAATGAATTAAAGCTACTAATGCAAACATTGTTACAAGGAATTGACCAAACCCTTACTTTCCATGACATACATTTTGTTAAACATATCATAAATATGAAATGTATAGGTCATAACAACATATCTGAGTATAGGGGTCTCATACGTATCTGATAGTCACAAACAAGGATTGATATCTTATCAAAATAGTCACATTATCATCTATTAGGTCATATATTCATTCACATCTCATGTACTAATCAAATCATGATGAGATCTATAACCAAAGTGTGTCATAAACCATACTTATAACTAGCATATAACTAACAGAAAAAACAAGAATATAACAACCATAAGACCACAAATGAACAAGTACATTTACACATGAAATACAAAAGGATAAGGAAATCTTATTAATGAATGCATAAGCCAACCAAACTAGGGACTTCCACGAACCACCCGACCATAGATTGGGTGAACCAAATCTTTCTTTCAGCCAACTGCACTTGTGCCATATTCGAAGCATGAATGTAGGACTCACAATAAAAGTAACAAGGGCTTCCTTGGGCTTTACCATATATCCCACCAAGGGATTACTAGGCCTAAAACCCTAATCAATACAACCATGGTTTATCACAATCCCGCTAAATCACTAGGCCTATACAAGCATGGATGCCTCTAGATCTGCCCACTTAAACCGTGAGGAATTTGTCTGTCTCAAACTCTCAGCTTTACCATGTATCCCTCACTCCCTCACACCCCTTCCCCCTCAATCACCCCATCATCCACTCTCTTTCTATTTCACCCTATATCTCTCTCCCGCTCTTCCTTTCTCTTTCCTTCCCTCACTCTCTTCCTCTTCCACTAATGTTTTCCCCCTCTCTAATTTTGTCTCTCTCTCTCTTTCTCACTCTCCCTATGTGCCTCTCCTTCTCCTCACCCCCTCTCTATGTCCCTTATTCTCTCAAGGCATCTACTAGTGCCTCACCTTATCTCTCCTTCTCTCTCTCTCTCCTCACTCCCTCTCTTGCACTCTCACCTTACCTATCTTTCTCCCTCTCCCTCTCTCTCCCTTTCCTTCACTCTCTTTCTATTCCAATTTATTTCCCCCCTCTCTCTCACTCTCTCTTTTACTCCATCTCTCTCTCTCTCCCACCCTCCCTTGCTCCCTCTCCTTCACTCACTCCCTCTCCCTCTCCGTAATCTCTCTCTACCTCCATTGTTCCCATGGTACCTGTTGTAACATGCATCTTTCCATAAATTTATTTTTCATTCAAAAAATCTTTTGAAAGTACTTTAAAAATGAGACAAACTGAAAGGAAGAAGCAATAATAATATATCAGAGGCCAAGGGTTATATGGGTGTACACACACACACACACACACACACACACACACACACACACACATATATATGTGTGTGTGTGTGTGTGTGTGTGTGTGTGTGTGTATTGAAAAACATAACTCTATCAGAAATACAAATGCAAAAGAAATGAAGAAATAAATCACATTTTCAAAGAAAACAAGTGTTAAAATATTATAGGACCCGACATGTTATATGCTACGTTTTGAAGTTTGGCAGGTCTATGTTATGGATGGTGACACCACAGATAAATGTCGATCATGATTAGCGATTGGGTTACGGGCTCGAAAATTTATATGGTATATTTTATAAGAGTGAAACGTCCAAAATAATATGAAACGCTTATTTATACCCATATGACCCTGCCGATTGCGATATGCGACAAGGGCCGGACCCGAACGTATATATATCATATTTTAAAGTCCGGAAAGTTCGCCTTTATACATATATGTTGATAAACACCAATTGCAATTTTCAATGGCTCGACCCGATATTACATTCATTAGGGTTAATTATTTTTTCGGGTCCGCGACCATTATAACACACACACACACACACACACACACCCACATATATATATATGGTTCTTGTGTCAATTGTGATATTTTATAATATAGTTTAATTAGAAAAGGTTTACACATAAATCCAACATTTTCATAGTTATGTGGCCTAAAGGTACGTAAGTTAAGTTTTACAGGGATTATCAAGCCGATTGCAATTTGCGATGGAAGTTAACGGAGTGTTGTATGGGCAGATTAGAGAGGTTATAAATAAGGATTTACTCTTTTTGAGTTCCGAAATAATCAGAATTTAACGTTATTTTTGCTTTGTAATGTGGCAAATCAGGGATTAGAGCCGAGGTTGAAAAGGAAGATAGATCTGATATATATTTATTTGCATTTTGGCCAACCGGAATGCCCAAGATTATACAAACCAATCACATTGCATTATGGCTAACAGGAACTAAGCATCATTAGATTGTTTATAGAGGAATATAGCAGCGAGCCAACAAAACAAGCTAGCAGTTACCATCTCCTTCTAAATTCAGTTTTGTTTTGTTATTCCTTATTCTTCGAGGTGTTTTTACCCTCTTTAAATTCTGTAGCAGTTTTATTTCATATAGTTAGAAAGCATTTAGATAGGTTTTAGAAATCAATAATTGTTCCACAATGTATAAAAAGTGGAAAATTTACTAAGAAAGGGTTGGAATTTTGGAGAACCAGATCACTGTATTCCTAATAACATCATTGATTAATGAAACAACCAAAAGTTTCTAGGAGTTGTTACATATAATTTGTAAGTTTCACTATCATGTGTCATGCAATGTTTTCTTGTTTCTAAGTGTAGTAATGAAGCTGCAGGGTAAAATCCCTTAAAGAGTGCTCCTATACTTAAAGTCCTCACTTCCTTTTCAAGCAATAGATAGTAGTTTCTGTGAAAGACCAGCATATTGTCTATGATTTTTTTGTCATGATCATAATTCCTCTAAGTTATAGATAAGAGTTCCTGTGAGAGATCATCATATTTTCTTTAGCTTCCCCTTCAAATTTTCCACATTCATCATTTATATTTCGCAACAAATGGCATTCTAAGATGTTTTCGTCATACATGTATTAAGAGTCTAAGGCCAATTTTTCCAAGTCTTTCATTTGGTAATATAATAAACAATAAGTGACAATAAATAATATTTATTAATGTCTTAAGCACAATTTCCCTACAACAAGGAAATTGGTTTATTAAGGAACAACATTAATTCGTGTCGCTGTCGGGGAGAGAAGACAAGAATATTTTTCCTTGGGTTTCAATATTTTCATCTGGTTGTTCAATGAGGAGGAAATATTTTGTGTTTTGAATCAAAGAAATAATTCTAGCTTTAGGAAGACCCCATACAAGATGAGACACTTCACAAAAGAAAGTTCAAGCTCTTTCAGATCTTGAAAGGCTATTTTCTAAGAGGGTTAAAAGGTCTAAGATTCCAATTACACCAATTCCTACATTGTCTGCATCAGGTAGCAATTCACTTGAACATTCATCTGAAAGAGACTCATCTTTTTTATGATATTCATTTTAGGAACCTAGCTGTCAAGAACAATCTTTTGAGTCTGTTACTTTTCATTTGTTGTAATTGTTCAACCACATCCAATAACCACATTACCTCCTTTGCACATTCCATTACCTCTCAATCAAGTTCCACATCTGGTGGTAATAAACGTTCAGTGAACATGGTAGCACATGCATTCTTAATGAATAGGTATGCACCTCTTTAATTACCACAGCCCTACAGTAAAATGTCATAGGATTACCTTAAAACTCTTCCACGTTTTTCATGAGAAGATGAACAGACATTAGATAATCATGTAGTCGTATTTTGTAATTTTGCAGAAAGCCTAAATGTTGAACATTTAAATGTTTTTTTAAGACTTTTTGTTCAGTCTCTAGATGGAGAAGCAAGGAAATGGTTCAAAGGACTTCCAAATAATTCTATTCCTTCTTGGGAAGAGATGGAACATGTGTTTATTTTGATATGGGGAGAAAAAAGAGACCATGGATATTCATTAATATAATTTAATGCCATGAAGAAGAAGTTTGATGAAACTGTGGCTGAATTTGTCAAAATATTTAACAAGTTGTACAATAGTCTCCACAGAGATTAAGTCTCCCCATGCTGGTGTGAAAATAACTTTTGCAGGGGATTTTGAATCAAACTTTGGATTTACATTAAGGGAAAGGAGAGCTCCAACCCTTGATCACATCAAAACAGATTCTATAGAGATAAAATCGACTCTAGTGGTTGCATGTAAAGCACCAGAAACACAACTTTCCCAAGACAAGGGAAAGGAAAAGATAGAGCCCTCTCAAATTCAATCATTGGAGGATATGTGTAATATAATTAAAATCATGTCAGATAAGTTAAATAGGTTAGAGTTATAAAATAAGAACTCTCAGAGACAAACACAGTTTAATAAGAACTTTAATCCCTAATTCAGAAGACAACCTTTGCAAATTATGGAAAAGGAGAGAAAAAATCAAAATCAAATGCAAGCAACATTATATATAGAAGCAGATCTTAGTGAAGAGCAACTTGAATATCATATTTCCTCATTATATGCAGTTGATGAAGATGAACTCGACATTGAAGGAGAAGAGTATGTGTATGATGAAGCAGATGATATTCATGATGGAAATGAAATTAATGAATATTGGAAACAATTTTTTGATTTTATGCAGGCTATACTACATAAAAAATATGACCTGAGATCTAGGAAAAGATCGAGAAATCAAGAAAATGAAGGTAGGCAGCAAGTTTCAACTTCCTCATCAAAGGCGACTCCAAAAGAATATTAGCCTAAAAAACAAGTAAATAAAGGAAAGCAGTAGCAAAATGCGAATGGAAAGACACAGATGCTTCGAGGTGAGTCTTCTTAGGATCAAACTGGAAAAATTTATTTGGAGAAGCTTGTTTCAATTCCTCAAATAATTCTAGTCATAAAGAAAGGTGAAGATGAGAATGAAAAGACTACTAAACAGGGTCACTTGTTTAGTCTTACCAAGGAGATGGAAAATGTAAGAATACAAGTTCCCCTTACAGAATTGGCAAAAACACCTACTTATTAAAAGGAGATTACTGAATTTGTTAATTTAAAAGAGAGTGAGAGTGATACTGTAAATCTGCAGGAAGATAAACTAGTAGTGGCTTTTGGCCCACATGTAGAGGAAGTAGATTCTTCAATACTTCCTTTTTATATATCCCTATTGGTTCATGATTTCCTTTTACATAATTGCATGTTTGATTCGGGGGCTTCACATAATCTTATTCCTTTGTCAGTGATGAAGTAACTTAATTTACAGGTGACCAAACCTTACAGAGATTTGTATTCTTTTGACTCAAACAAGGTCAAGTGTCTGGGGGTTATTAAGGATCTCACAGTGTCATTAGCCCAAATTCATCTAGAAGCTTGGTCATGGATGTTGTAGTAGCAGATATCCCTACTAGATTTGGAATTCTTCTATCTTGGTCTTTGGGGGCTAAACTGGGAAGTGTTTTGAAGTTGTATTTTACGTACATTTTTATACCAGTTTTTGATGGGGAGGAGAGGAGATTGTACAAAGAAACTAGCTTTGTAAAAAAAATTACAAAAAACAGAGCAAGCAACTCACCTGTGTGTAGTTAGGAGAAGGATGATGCTGCTTGTTTCGCACTGCATGATAATGCAGAGATGGCTGAAGATAATCAGAAGCAACTTGTTTTAGCCAATGTAATTACAAAGCTGCAAACGGGAGAAGTGTGGAAATGTTCCTTTGATGGAGCTTACTCCAAGGAAGGAAGAAGTGTTGGTTTTCTTCTAATTGCACCTCGAGGTAATTTTTTTTCTTTTTCTTTCAAATTAGAGTTCGAGGAAACTAATAACATGGAAGAATATGAGTCCTTTATTATTGCACTACAAACAGCCAAAGAGATGGGAGTCAAGTCAATTTTTGCTTTTGGAGATTTGGAGCTAATTATTAAGCAAATAAAGGATCATTGCCAAACAAAGCATCCTAGACTTTGGGCATACAGAAATGAGGTATGGGTTTTGATTGAAAATTTATTTGAAGCTTTTAACATTCAATTCATTCCTAGGGATGAGAATAGATTGGAAGATTCATTGGCTGTGGCTACTAGCACTTTCAAACCTCCTATTAATCCAAGATTAAGATATGAGGTAGAAATGAGATACAGACCTTCTGTTCCTAATAATGTTAAGAACTTGCAAGTTTTTGAAGATTACCAGCATATTAAGGAGTTTTTGAATATGGTTGAGGAGTTCCAGGGTACAGATATTGATTAGGACGAAGAAGATACAACAGAAATTGCAAGAGCTAGTGGTTTTAAAGATTCAATAGAAAGTGAGAAGATCTTTCAATTAAAAGACATTTTTTCTGTTAAAGGGACATGTTCCTCTTGAAAGGATTTTTAATTCAAATGATGTGGCTGTGGACTCAAGAAAATCTCACAGTATGAACATATTCAAGATCACAACATTGGCACTTAAGAGAATCCCAGGTTAGTCAAATTATATGTTGGAGTTCCACTTAATTTTCAAGAAATATATATTAAACCTTTCAAGAATTATGTTGATGTGTTTGCATGGTCCTATGAATATCTCAAAACATATGATGTAAATATTATTCAGCATAAAATTCCTTTGAAGGAGGGGGTTAAACCCTACAAATAGAAGCTTAGGCAGATAAATCCTCTGCTTCTACCATCAATTGAAAAGGAGATCAAGAAGTTGCTTGATGCTAAAATCATAGTCCCACTCAGATATTCTAATTGGGTGGCTAATTGGGTACTTGTGAGAAAGAAAAATGGAGAAATAAGGTTGTGTGTTGACTTCAGAAATCTAAATAGAGCTTCTTTGAAAGAAAAGTATCCTTTGCCTAAAATGGATCATGTGCTGCAAAAGGTAACATGATCCTTTAGAATGTCAATGCTAGATGGATTTTTGGGTTATAACCATATGGTTATGGACAAGGAGGATTAGAAGAAAACAACATTCACAACTCCGTGGGGAACATTTATGTATGTCATAATGCCTTTCAGATTGATGAATACAGGAGATACATTTCAAAGGGCTATGGAAATTTCTTTTATTGGAGATAAGTTTGTAGTAATATATTTGGATGATATTACTATCTTTTCTAAGTCTGATGAAGAACACTTAGATCATTTGAAAAGGACTTCTGATAAATGTAGAAGATTTGGACTTTATTTAAATCCAAAGAAATCAATTTTTGCTTTGGACGAAGCAAAATAGTTGGGACACATTGTTTCCAGAGAACGAGTGAAGATAGATCCAGCCAAAGTATAAGCTATGTAGAAAATACCATTTCCCAGAAGTAAAAAGGATATTCAAAAGTTTCTGGGAAAGATTAATTTCCTAAGAAGATTTGTATCCAATTATGCAGAAATCTTGAAAGAAATCACTAATATGTTGAAGAAGGAGAATGAAGTGCACTAGACCAAGGAAGCTAAAGAATCATTTTCTAGAATTAAAGAGGCATTGCAGGCAGCTCCAGTCTTAATCAGCCCTGACTATAAGAAGCCTTTCCAAGTTTTTTCATTTGCCTCATGAAGTTTGATAGTTTCTATCTTACTACAGAAGAATGGTGAAGGGAGAGAGCAGCCGATTGCATTCTTCAGTAAGATTCTTAGAGATTCTAAGCTGAAATATAATATTCTTGAGAAGGAGGTGTATGCCTTGGTAAAACCCTGAAAGCTTTTAGAACTTAAATGCATAAAATGTTAATAGAATCAAACTTTCAGGCATTGGGAATTAACTTTGTTGGCACCTATAAATGAAAAGCAGCCGAAGAAAATGAAGGAGAGCAAGATCTAGGAATGAAGATCAGGTATAAATTTTTATGTTCAGAATGGTATAAACATATAATTCATTATTTGTGATTTTTTTCTTGTCCCCAATCCTTAGAGAGAATAAAGTATAGGGAACTGAAGGTTAAGGCACATCCATATGCAATTGTGGAAGGCAGATTGTACTGGAAGGATCCTGCTAGAATTCTATTACTATGTTTAACAAAATATGCATTTATCGAAACAATCAAAGATTATCATGAGGGATTTTGTGGAGGACATTATAGTTGGAAATTAACTGCACACAAGATCCTTCAGGCTATATTTTATTGGCCTACCTTATTTGGTGATACCTATAGTTTTGTTAGAAGCTTTGAAAAGTGTCGGCTTTTTACTCGGAAGAAGAGATTAGCTCATTGACCTTTAATTCCAGTCTTCATAGAGGATCCATTCAGAGAATGAGGATTGGAATTTGTTGGAGAAATCAATCCACCCTTAGGCAGACAACACAGGTGGGTTCTCATAGCAACATGTTACTTAACCAAATTGGTAGAGGCAATTCCTACTAAGAGGGCAAATGATTAGATAGTGATGAAATTCCTGGAAGAAAATATTTTTAGCAGATTTGGATGTCCCGTTAAAATTATAACAAACAACGCTCAATTCTTCAACTCAAGTAAGTTCATCACTTTTTGTCAAAAGAATAATGTTGTTTTTTCTCCTTCAAAAGCTTACCATCATCAGGGAAATGGATTAGCTAAGTCTACTAACAAGACTTTGATGAAGATCCTAAAGAAAACCATTGCAGAAAATCAAAGAGATTGGGATGTTAAGCTAAACTTTTCTTTGTGGGCTGTTAGAGTAACTACAAGGAGATCCATAGGGAAATCACCTTTTGAATTAGTATAGAGAACTCAAGCTCTATTATGATTCAGGAGGCAAAGGAAGAGCCAAATGATTTGGTAAGAAGAATGAACAAATCAATGGAGCTTAGCGAAAATAGGGACAAGGTAAGGGACAACTTGATTATATATCAATCCAAGATGAAAAATGTTTTTGAGAGGAAAGCCAAGGAAATCGATTTTTAAGTTGCAGACGTAGTATTGTGATGGGATACCAAAAGAGAAGATGAGGGTAAACATGGGAAATTTGATCCTATCTTGTATGGTACTTTTAGAATTTCTAAAGTGAGATCCAATAATACCTTCATCCTTGAAAATCTTGACAGTGAGACTTTATAGTTGCCTGTTAATGGACAACATTTAAAACACTACTTCCAATTCTAAAGAATAAGCATCAATTCATTGTGAATACCAGAGTGAATTCATTGTACAAATTCCATAGTATTTCAGTTTATGCAGAGCAATATATGACTCCATGCCCAAGGTGGAGGCACTAATCTACGATTCTTAGTTCTTCTATGGAAAAAGCACTATCCCTAGGTGGAGTGAGATGTTGTAACATGCATCTTTCCATAACATTTATTTTTCATTCAAAAAATCTTTTGAAAATACTTAAAAAAAGAGATAAAGCAAAAAGAAGAAGCAATAATGATATATCAGAGGCCGAGGGTGTTATAGCTCCAAATACCACCTTATGTATTTGTGATGCTTGGCTTACGACCTAGGGAAACCCCTCCTTCCAGACTTGGTCCAAATATTTAGAAAACATTGTTTTACTACCTCCACATGACTTTGTCCTGTATTAAACGCGTGTACACGCGGGTCAGTATATACCCAACCCATGTATATGTCTTAAAACACCTTAAAAAATTAAATTTCCTTAGCTATGGGCGGAGATCATGGGTTTTACCTGTTGATTACCTATTAGCACCTGTGACCCAATTGTTCGCGTCTGCTTCCCAACTAAAAAACTACTTTGGGAGAAGTATAAAAATACTTCAATGGAAAGGCCTTAAGGAGGAGATAAAATAGAGAATTACTCTATTGAGATTATCCCTTGATCAAGTCTGAAGATCCTTGTGCTTCAAGCACTTCCCCAAGTTGAGGAAACCCTTGTTTCCTTGAGAGTTGATATCCTTTCACTAGTGGGAGATATCCTTGTGTTGGTTATGGAAGCAACCTTTTGAAGACCAAGACTGGACGGACTTGGAGGACGGTTCCGCTTGGAGGGAGAAGTGGAAGACTCAAGTGAACTCTTTCTATGCTTTTATTATAGTTATCTACAATAAAAGAAAAAATATCTTGTTCCTGATATCAACTTTGTTCATGCATCTGATGTCATTGTTTTGGTTTATGTGTAAATGACTATTTTAATGTATAACTAACCATCTACTTATATGTCATAAAGTTGATTTCATTTTAATTCTTTATTTATATGCTACTATGTGTCTTTGAATTGGTTGTTTTGCAAGTTCAAAGATCGTGAGGAGTTGCAAAGAGTTTGAACCCTGACTAAAACTACCCGAACGAAGGACCCCTGGGTATGTACATCCTCGTATAGTTTGCTTGTTTAAACATTTTGCCTAAGTTATTTGCTTGTTTTTTGCTATATATTACTCCTGCTCTACTAGGGTTCATACCCAAAGCCCTAGGGGACTTTATACCTTAACAAAGGGTTATATGGGTGTACATGTATATATGTATATAGCAAAACATAACTCTATCGGAAATCAGAATGCAAAAGAAATGAAGAAATAAATCGCATTTTCAAAGAAAACTAATGCTAAAATATTACCGGACCCGACATAGTATAAGCTACGTTTTAAAGTTTGGCGGGTCCACATTATGGATGGTGACACTACAAATAAACATTAATCGCGATTAGCGATTGGGTTCCAGACCTGAAAATTTATATGGTGTATTTTACAACAATGACGGGTCCAAAATAATATGAAATCTATATATATGCATATGAAACCGCTGATCACAATATGCAAAAAGGGCGGGACCCGAATGTATATATATCATATTTTAAAGTACATCGGGTCCGCCTTTACATAGATATGTTGATAAACACTGATTGCGATCTGTAATGGCTGGACCCGATATTACATTCGTTATGGTTAATTCTTCCGTTGGGTTTGTGGCCATTATAACATTTATATATATATATATGGTTCCTGTGTCGATTATGATATTTTATGATATATTTTAATTATAAAAGGTTTACACATAAATCCAACATTTTCATAGTTATGCGGCCTAAGGGTGCATAAGTTAAGTTCTATAGGGATCATTGGGCCGATTGTGATTTGTGATGGAAGTTAACAGAGCACTATATGGGTGCTTTTGACAGGTTATAAAGTAGGATTTACTCTTTTTGAGTTCCGTATTAATGAGAGGTTAACGTTAATTTCACTTTGTAATGTGGAAAATCAGGTATTAGAGCCGAAGTTGAAAAGCAAGATAGATCTGATATAGATTTCTTTGCATTTTGGCCAATCAGGATGCCCAAGATTATACAAACTAAACACATTACATTACAGCTAAGAGGAACTGATTATCATTAGAGTGTTTATAGAGGAATTTAGCAGCGAGCCAACAAAACAAGCTAGTAGTTACCATCTCTTTCTAAATTTAGTTTTGTTTTGTTAATTCTTGCTCTTCAAGGTTTTTTTACCCTCTGTAAATTCTCTAGTAGTTTTTTTTCTATATAGTTAGAAAGCAATTAGATAGGTTTCAGAAATCAATAACTGTTCCACAATGTATACAAAGTGGAAAATTTTCTAAGAAAGGGTTGGAATTTTGGAGAACCAGGCCACTATATTCCTGATAACATCATTGATTAATGAAAAGACCAGAATTTTGTAGGAGTTGTTACATATAATTTGTAAGTTTCACTATCACGTGTCATGCAATGTTTTCTTCTTTTTAAGTGTATTAATGAAGCTGCAGGGTAAAATCCCTTAAAGAGAGCTCCTATATTTAAAGTGCTCACTTCCTTTCCAAGTTATAGATAGTAGTTTTTGTGAAAGAATAACATATTGTATATGATTTATTTCTCATGATCATAATTTCTCTAAGTTACAGATAATGGTTCCTGTGAGAAATCAGCTTATTGTATTTAACTTCCCCTTCAAACTTTCCTCATTCATCATTTATATTTAGTAAAGAATGGCATTTTGAGATGTTCTGGTCATACATGTTTTAAGAGTCTAAGGCCAAGTTTTCCAAGTCTTTCATTTGGGAATATAATAAATAATAAGTGACAGTAAATAATATTTGTTAATATCTTAAGCACAATTTCCCTACAGCCAGGAAATTGGTTTCTTAAGGAACAATAGTACCTCTCGTATTCCTCCTAACTCTATCTCAATCCACTACTCCCTTCCTCTCCCTTACTCCGTCATTCCCTTTACGCTTGCAACACCTCCTCACACCCTCTCTTACTTTTTCACTATATCCCTCTCTCTACCTCTCCTTCTCCCTCTTCCCCCCTCTCTCTCCATCCCTTATTTTTCTCCCTCTCTCGACCCCAAGCCCTCTCCTTGTCCATCACTACTCCACTCGCTCAATGCACCTGCCTCCCCCTACCCCCCTCCCCTTACTCCCTCACTTGTTAGCCTGCATTCACTCTGCCTCACTCCTTACCCCTCTCTATATATCTCTCTCTCTCTCTTCCACCTTTTCCCTCCCTCTATTATTCCCATATTCCTCTCCTTTCCCCACTTCCTCTCACCTTCTCTATCTCACTCATACTATTCATATCCTTCTCTCTCTCTCTCTCCACCTCTCTCTGTCCCTCTCCTCCTCTCCCTCTCTCTCTTGCTTCCTTCCTATTCCTCACTCCCTCAAAATACTTTTCATTTCATTTTCCCCTCCCCCTCTCTCACTCTCCCACTCTTTCCCTATCTCTCTCTATTTCTCCCAGTATATCCATCTTCCTCTCCCTCTCTCCCCTATCTCTCTCTCTCTCCACCTCTTTCTCTTACTCTCTCTCTCTCCCTCACTCCATCTTTCCATCTGCCTTTTCTCACTCACTTTCTCTTACTCTCTCTCTCTCCCTCACTCCATATTTCCATCTTCCTCTTCTCACTCACTTTCTCTCTCCCTCTCTCTCCCTCACTCCATATTTCCATCTTCCTCTTCTCACTCACTTTCTCTCTCCCTCTCTCCCTCTCTACCTACCTCACTCCCTCAACCCCTATCTGAGTCCTTTTCCACCCCCCTCTCTATCTACCTCCTTTGCTCCCTCCCTCTGACTCTCTCCCTCATTCCCTTTACCCTTGAATTTCCCCCTTACATCCTCTCTTTCTCTCTCACTCTATCCATGTCTCTCTCCCACTCCCTCTCTTTCCCTCTCCTTCTCCCTCACCTTTCCTCCCTCTCCCTTCCTCTTCCTCTCCCCCTTCCTCCTCCACATTGTCTCCTTCCCTCACTCTCTCTTTATCAATCCCTCTCTCTCAATCTCTCTTCGTCTTCCTCTCCCTCTATCTGATATCTCTCTCCCTCTCTTCCTCTCCCTCTCTCCCTCTCCATCCCCTCACTCTCTCTCCCTCTCCATATATCCCTCTCCCAAACTCTCTTTCTCTCCCTCCCTTGCTTCCTCCCTCTCCTTCTCTCCCTCATGCCCTTCCCCCTCGCATCATCATCACAACCCTTCTGTTTCTCTCTCACTATATATATATAGATAGATATATCCCCCTTTCCCTCTCTCTCCATTTTACTCTCTCCCCCTTTCCCTTTCCATCTACCTCCCTCTCTCCCTCCCCCATTCTGCCTCCCTTCATCACTCTCCCTCCCTCTCCACACTCCCTCTACCTCCCTCATTCCCTCTCCCTCTCACTCATTCTCTCTCCACCTCCCTTACTCCTTCACCCTCTCGCCCTCTCTTATTCCCCCACTCTCTCTATATCTCATTTCATCCCTTTCTCTCCCACACTTATTTTGATAAATTTTATGTAATTCACATGCACAAAGATCATAACTGATATGTTAGTTTCTTTTAAAGTAATGTCTAGACAATTGTAGTGATTTGTCTGGAAAGAATGTGGGATTATGTGAGGGGAATATTAGTTAATGTGGCATTTGTTTATAGAATTATATTGATGGTTATACGCTTATAACTAATTCATACGCAGTGTTAAAGGGAGCATGTCACAACATTTTGTTTGCATTTCATGAATGTACATGAATAGATGGTGAAGCACCAATAGCATATATTTATGAATTGAGCATTTGTTTATAGAATTATATTGATGGTTATACGCTTATAACTAATTCATACGCAGTGTTAAAAGGAGCATGTCACAACATTTTGTTTGCATTTCATGAATGTACATGAATAGATGGTGAAGCACCAATAGCATATATTTATGAATTGATTTGATTAATAATTGATTTAATAATGATATCAAAGGTTGTTGGAAATAGAAGTTGAAGGAAAAGGCTACGACATACAAAGTTGGATTAAGTACCATTATGGTGGGAAATAAGTTAGTGTTCTATGCAGACTAAAGGAATGTCAACCTTAGGATAATCCATTGATGGCAAGAACCAGGCTCTAAAACCATAATGTTCAAGGGCTTGTGGGTAAATGATGTCATGATGATTGTAATATCTTATGACAAGTTACGTTGTTTTTGACATGATATTTTTTGTAATGTTTTATAACAATGCTCAAGGGATGGACTCCCTTATAACCAATAAGAGAGGGTTGAACACCGTGATGAGTGTTTAATAATAAAATTAAATGTTTCCTAGTTTTTACCCTATGGAGTTTCTAGGGTATATCAATGTCAAATGATGTGGTTGCATGTTGTGTCATATTTATAATGTTGATTCCTTGCATGATGTGACAATTATATTGTCAAGAATATGATGAAATAATAGTTAAAATAATCATGGAATTGATTGAAAGTTACATCATGAAGTTTATGTTAATAGGCTACAATAGTGGTTGTGAATGGTTATGTAATTTACTATTCCCTTACTAAAACTACTCTATGTAATGATGAAGATCCTATGTAATGGTGAATGAGGAATATTTCACTCCCTCTCCCACTCTCTCTCCTTCATCCTCTCTCTATCCTTCTCTCCCTCTCCCTCTTCTTAATCCCTCTCCCTTCCTCACTTACTCTGCTTCTCCCTCGCAACCCCTCCACCTCCCTCACTCCCTCTCTCATCCTCTCCATCTACCTCTCTCCACCCCTATCTATAAATAAAATCCTATCTATTCATCCATCACTTCCTCTCCCTCTCCCTCTCCCCCCCTCTTTCCCATCCCTACTCTTCCAATCCCTCTGTCTTCTTCCTCTCTCTCCATATCTTACTTTGTCTTATCCCTTGCTCCCCCATGCCCCTACCCCATGTGTCACTGCCTCACTCCCTCTCTCTCTCTCCCTCTCCCTCTATCCCCCTCTCTCCCCATAAATCCATCACTCCCTCTCCCTCTCCTCACTCCATTTCCACCTCCCACACACCCTCTCACATTCCCTCTCTCTCTCATTCTCTCTCTCTCTCCCTTCTTCCCTTTATCTCCTTCTCTTTCTTATTCCATTTCCCAAACATCACCCCCTTTTCCCCTCTCTCTCTCTCCTTGTCTCTCTTTCACTCCCTCTCTCGCTCTCCCCTTCCCTCTCCCCTTTTCTCTCTTGTATCCTCTTTCTATCCCCCCCTCTCTCTCCCTCACTCTCTTTATCACACTCTCTCTCTCCCTCACCTCCTCTCCCTCTCCTTCTCCCTCTCTCCCATGCCCACTCTCCCAATCCCTATACCCTCTCCATCTCTCTCCCTCCACTACTCCCCGCTTCTCCCTCGCTCCTTCATGCCCCTACCCCATGTGGCATTTCTTCACTCCCTCCCCCTTTGCCTCTTTTCCCCTATCTCCCCATACCTCGTTCACTCCATCTTCCTCAATCCCTTCCCACCTCGCTCACTCGCTCATGCCCTCTCTCACTCCCTCTCCCCTCTCACTTTCTTACTCTACCCCCCTCTCTCCCTCTCCTTCTCTCTTCCTCTCCCCTTATCTCTTTTTCTCTCCACCTCTCTATCTTGCACCCTTTCTCTATCCCTCTCCCCCTGTCCCTCCCTCACTCCCTCTTGTTCTCCCTCACAACCTATCCACCTCCCTCGCTCCCTTTCTCTCCCTCCCTCTCTGCTCCTCCATTTTTCCCTTTCCCCTTACAACACCTCACCAACCTCTCTCCTACTCTCTCACTCTGCCCTCTCTCTTTCTCTTTCTCTCCCCCTCTCCTTTTCTCTCTTCCTCTTTCTCTCCCTCTCTCCCCCTCCATCACTCCCCCACTCGCTTAACCCCTACCCCCATCTTTCACTCCCTCAGTCAATCACCTCATCCTTCTCCCTCTCACCCTCCCCTCGCCCTCTCCCTCCCCCTCTCCTACTCGTCTACAACTCACTCTGGTTTCTTGGTTCCACGTCTCTCCCTCTACCTCCCCTACTCCCTCTCCACCTCCCTTTCTCCCTCTCCCCCCTCTGTATTTCACTCCCACTTCCTCTCCTTCCATGTCCCCTCTCTTTCCCCCTTCCTCCCCTTCCCTCACACCGCCCCCTACTCGCAACAGCTTTCTCTCTCTTTCTGTCTATCCCCTACTCCATCACTCTCCCTCATAACCTTTCCCGTCTCCCTAGCTCCCTTGCCTCATCTCTCTCTCATTCTTCCACATAACACTTCTATGTGTATAAAGATAAGTATTCTATCCCCACTCTCCCTCTCTCTTTCTCTCTCTCTCTTTCTCTCTCCCTCCCCTGCTCCAAGGATCTCCTTCACACCCTAGCTCCTGATGAGTGTCTAATAATAAAATTAAATGTTTGCTAGTTTTTACCCTACGGAGTTTCTAGGGTATATCAATGTCAAATGATGTCGTTGCATGTTGTGTCATATTTATAATGTTGATTCCTTGCATGATGTGACACTTATATTTTCAAGAATATGATGAACTAATAGTTAAAATAATCATGGAATTGATTGAAAGTTACATCATGAAGTTTGTGTTAATATGCTACAATAGTGGTTGTGAATGGTTATGTAATTTACTATTCCCTTACTAAAACTACTCTATGTAATGATGAAGATCCTATCTAATGGTGAATGAGGAATATTTCACTCCCTCTCCCACTCTCTCTCTTTCAGCCTCTCTCTATCCTTCGCTCCCTCTCCCTCTTCTTAATCTCTCTCGCTTCCTCACTTACTATGCTTCTCCCTCGCAACCCCTCCACCTCCCTCACTCCCTCTCTCATCCTCTCCATCTACCTCTCTCCGCCCCTATCTATTAATAAAATCCTATCTATTCCTCCATCACTTCCTTTCTGTCTCCCTCTCCCCCCCCTCTTTCCCATCCCTACTCTTCCAATCCCTCTGTCTTCTCCCTCTCTCTCCATATCTTACTTTTTATTATCCCTCGCTCCCTCATGCCCCTACCCCATGTGTCACTGCCTCACTCCCTCTCTCTCTCTCCCTCTCCCTCTATCACCCTCTCTCCCCATAACTCCATCACTCCCTCTCCCTCTCCTCACTCCATTTCCACCTCCCACACACCCTCTCACATTCCCTCTCTCTCTCCTTCTCTCTCTCTGTCCCTTCTTCCCTTTATCTCCTTCTCTTTCTTATTCCATTTCCCAAACATCACCCCCTTTTCCCCTCTCTCTCTCTCCTTGTCTCTCTTTCACTCCCTCTCTCGCTCTCCCCTTCCCTCTCCCCTTTTCTCTCTTGTATCCTCTTTCTATCCCCCTCTTCCTCTCCCTCTCTCTCCCTCACTCCCTCTCCTTCTCCCTAGCAACCTCTCGACCTCCGTCACACACTCTATCATCCACTCTGTCCAACACCCTCCCCCCATCTCGCTTTATCACACCCTCTCTCTCCCTCATTTCTTCTCCCTCTCCCTCTCCCTCTCTCCCATGCCCACTCTCCCAATCCCTCTACCCTCTCCATCTCTCTCTCTCTACTACTCCCCGCTTCTCCCTCGCTCCTTCATGCCCCTACCCCATGTGTCATTTCTTCACTCCCTCTCCCTTTGCCTCTTTTCCCGTCTCTCCCCATACCTCCTTCACTCCCTCTTCCTCAATCCCTTCCCACCTCCTTCACTCGCTCATGCCCTCTCTCATTCTCTCTCCCCTCTCACTTTCTTACTCTACCCCCCTCTCTCCCTCTCCTTCTCTCTTCCTCTCCCCTTATCCCTTTTTCTCTCCACCTCTCTATCTTGCACCCTTTCTCTATCCCTCTCTCCCTCTCCCTCCCTCACTCCCTCTCGTTCTCCCTCACAACCTATCCACCTCCCTCGCTCCCTTTCTCTCCCTCCCTCTCCGCTCCTCCATTTTCCCTTTCCCCTTACAACACCTCATCAACCTTTCTCCTACTCTCTCACTCTGTCCTCTCTCTTTCTCTTTCTCTCCCCCTCTCCTTTTCTCTCTTCCTCTTTCTCTCCCTCTCTCCCCCTCCATCACTCCCCCACTCGCTTAACCCCTACCCCAATCTTTCACTCCCTCACTCAATCACCTCATCCTTCTCCCTCTCACCCTCCCCTCGCCCTCTCCCTCCCCCTCTCCTACTCGTCTTCAACTCACTCTGGTTTCTTGGCTCGATGTCTCTCCCTCTACCTCCCCTACTCCCTCTCCACCTCCCTTGCTCCCTCAACCCCCTCTCTATTTCACTCCCACTCCCTCTCCTTCCATGTCCCCTCTCTTTCCCCCTTCCTCTCCTTCCCTCACACCGCCCCTTGCTCGCAACAACTTTCTCTCTCTTTTTGTCTCTCCCCTACTCCATCACTCTCCCTCATACCCTTTCCCGTCTCTCTGGCTCCCTTGCCCCATCTCTCTCACTTTCTTCCACATAACACTTCTATGTGTATAAAGATAAGTATTCCATCCCCACTCTCCCTCTCTCTTTCTCTCTCTCTCTTTCTCTCTCCCTCCCCTGCTCCAAGGATCTCCTTCACACCCTGGCCCCTCTCAGTAGCTCCCTTACTCCCTCTCTCTCTCTTCCACATAACACTTCTATGTGTATAAAGATAAATATTCCAGCTAATATGTTTACAGAAATACAGATAATATGTTTACAGAAATATAAATAAATGTAATTTTTTATTTTTATTTTTATAGAATAACAATAAGTACATAAAATAACATATTAATATATATACTATTCATGATAAATAACAACACTTAAAAGAAAAATTCACTACAATCAAATAATGCTTTGATATATTCAAACCCCCGAAAATTTTATAATAGGTAAATAATTAAAATGTTATTCATAGGCACCCCAGATAATATATTTATATATACAAATAAATTCCGAAAATAAAACTTAGATATATAATGGTGCATTTAATAGTGCTAGGCCTAGTGCCATGACAACCACCTACATGAACCTCTGGCTGTACCTCTACGAACGATGCCCCTGTAAACTTATGATGGCAGTCCTTCCAGACGTGCAAACAAGTCGTATAACTGAATTTCTTCTGGACCTTCCCAGGACGGAACTATGGTTGAATCTGAGAATGACCATCTTTTCAATTAATAAAAAAGAGACAGCATGAGAGGTCGGGCAATGCTAAAGCTGAGGAGTGCGGTTCAGCAGTCAAAGATAAAGATAGAGAGTAAGTAGGTTTATCTCTGTAAGGTACAAGTTTAGGCTGCTACTTTTAAAGGCATGTCTGGCATTTTTTTATGGTTAATGGCTGCTGTGATAAGATATCATTTAAATGGAGAACAGACCTTAGTTAAGGGTTAATTTCAACTGTGATAACAGGTCAAGCCATCAAAACAACTGTAATCTACATCGTATATACATGGAATTCACGCCCAAGGGATGTCTATTGTATAACGTCCCTATATAAACTTAAATATCGAGAGAAATAATTGAAGGTATATTTACATTACAAAATGACCGTACATATATTTATTTCATTTCCTCTTTGATTCAATAGTCCACATTTTGAATGTCTATTGTATAACATTCCTATATAAACTTAAATATCGAGAGAAATAATTGAAGGTATATTTACATTAGAAAATGACCGTACATATATTTATTTCATTTCCTCTTTGATTCAGTAGTCCACATATTGAAATTAGGGATCATATCATCTGCCCATTGAGATTGTGTATTTATCATCTCTCTAAGGAAAGATCCTCTCTATCAAGACAACACTATTAAATTGACAAGAGCTAACCAGCTTGCCATAGGGCATTAAATGACTGGTTAGCTACATGCCCTTTAACTTTATAACACATCTCATTATTTTTCATTTATCTTGTTATGCGCGCGGCTGTGTTATAAAGTTAACATGCATGCAACTAACTAGTCATTTAATGCCCTATGGCAGCCTGATTAGCTCTTGCCCTATAAAATTCAATAAGGTGTTTGAGAAGCCATTAATGAAGCCGTTTTAGACTATACAAAGGTTTTAAGATCAATGTTTCATCAATTTTGAAGAATTAAAATTAAAAAGAAGGTCGGTCTGCACTCTCTGGTTTTCTTGCCACAGAAGTAAAGGTTTAAAGGAAGAAAAATTTTCAACAATTTAAATTAAAAGGAAAAAAAAAACCTAAATGCTTTCAAAATCTATATCTATGATAGATTTTAAAACCTATAAATTGTCTATAATTTAAACTAACAACACTACTTAGTTTCTAATAATGAACATAGTTTGAAAACAAATTAATTATATAAGTTTTAAAAAGTCTATACTCAAACTAAGAAAAATAATAATGAATTTAAACCGCAAATTTTAAAAGAAAAATATCAGATAAATTCTAAAGCATCTCAACTAAATGTTAATACAACACAAATAAATGTCCACGCAAAATACTTGTGCAAATAACACAAAAGCATCTAGAAATATCAATACAAGAGCATGAGCAGTCTCAAATATAAAAGAGCCATGTACACAAGAGCACAGGAAGAATGCAATCTCACCGTACCTGTGCAAGTCTGATGAGAGCAATGTCCAGGGTATGATTTATGGGAAACTCAAAGAAATCATTGATAGGCGAATATTTCACAAATGTATCCGGCTTATAGACAGCCTTGAACAAACACTTACCAATTTATGTAGTCAACAATATTTCACAAATGTATGTCATGCCATACACTCCTTTGCCCATCCAATGTGTCCCCCTGCGAGATTTATATGAAATACACAACATGAACACTTACCAACACACATATACATTAAGATAGAAATCAGATGGAAGAAACACAGCGCAGTAGAAGGAAAGAGTGAGGTAGAAGAATCAAGATGACGAAGTACTCCAGTTTTACCTGCTAACTGAATAGATGTTGCAATTTTTCATTTCTTTCTGAACAAATTAGAGAGATAAAGGCAAAATTAAACTACCACAAAGATTATCAGGGCAGAATTAGTCCTCACCGCATAGAAGTGGGCATAAGGAAAATCAATTTGGTGATCGATGGTCAGAATTCAACTATCATTATTCAACAAAATAGGAAAATGCAAATGGATGTTAATTATTAGAAACAATGTTTGCAGTGGTGAACCAAACATTCAGTGCAGTGTTCGCAGTGTGCAGTGAAATCATGGCCAAGGTCGAATCGGAAGAACACCGCCAGAAAATACCGGTCTCCGTCGTTCAGCGCCTTGTACTCCCCACAATTCACAACACTGAAGGAAAATAGCTAAATTCTGGTGGAAGAGGCGAGCCTGGGCAGAACATGAGAATCAGTCGAATATAATTGACATAATCTACAGCTCAGATCGAGTCCCCGATGACACTATATAGAAAAGGTCTCACTCCACCAATCGCTTCCATAGAATAGATGATAAATGCTAGTATGTTGTGAGTTTAAAACTCCGCATGTATGTCTTTATCATCTGTCCACATACCATTTCAGTTAGAGCATTGCAGCATCGTTGGATTGAAATCAAATGACCATAAAGACATGTGTCAGGAAAAAGTTCTTTGTACTCCAACGGTCGTCTGTCAGAACCCTTGGATGCCATTCTTGTAATCTATTTTATTATGTTTTATAGGTTAATTATTTATGTAATATTTGAAGGAAACAATTTTAATGGTTACAATTTAATGTTTAGAAAAATAGAATATATAATATTTTTTGGTATATATATATATTCACTTATTATTAATTTTTTGATAAAATTTTATCTAATTTGTACGGGTCGGAAGCAAAATGGTACCGGGATGAATTTTATGATTATTTTTAAATACTTTTACAATAAACTAATCATAAAATTATACTAATATATTATTTAATTTAATATTATTTTAATATTAAATAAATTTAACACCAAAATAAATAGTTAATAAATTAAGAAAAAAAACCATATGAATAATAAATTTGAGCTCAGTGGCACTCTACATATAACAAGCGTTTTAACAATGTTTATTCATATTTTGATTTTTTTTTTATATATAACAAAAGATTTAACATTGTTTATTAAGACAATCATTCTTCTCTTTGCTAAATGTAAAGAACTTCTCTTTGCTAAATGTAAACAAACATTGTAATTAGTCTACTTTGTTTCTTACATGCCTTAACTTCTCTTTGCTAAATGTAAACAAACACTGTAATTAGTCTACTTTATTTCTTACATGCCTTTCATATATACTACCCAAAAGGTTTTAACAACTTTACAAGTTTTATATTGTATATGTAAAATTTTCATTATGGACAAGAGGTACAAATATGTTAAATTATTTTATCTTTTCGGAAAGGAATTGCTACATTCAAGTAAAGAAAATAAATTAAATTGTCACATGCAAAGTTATTAGGATGCAAGAGTTCATCAGGATTGAGAAGCAAAAACATAGGCAAGAATGAAATAGAAAATGGAAGTGCAGAAAATGGCTCTTTACATTATTTCATTATTCACATTATTCAGTAAAAACTGAATAGATTACATAGGAGACAAAAAAATATCTATGAATAAATAACTACAGTTGTACTAGATTAAAAATCAACTAAAACTCAAGTAAACTTAATTTGATCGAAATGAACTAAAACTAACTATGACAACTAGTAGACAAGGATGAGACAAAGAGATGAATGCTTTCAATACCCCAACCTAATATCAATTGTTAAATTATTGGCACTTACAATGCCGAAGTGATCTATTTGAAATTGAAATACAGTTCTTTCTACTCGTTTTGCAAAAAATTATACAAGATGATATTGTGATTCACATAAATAAAGAAATTTATATCGATTATTGACAAGCTCCTGAGAAAAGTGAAAACATTTGTCGAAATGTTTTCTCCTTTTGTGAAACATATTATTTTTCAACAATGCAATGGTATAGTTGTTATTATAGCAAATACCAATGGGCTCTTTTTGAAAATTTGAATGATCATTCAATAGCATTCTATGCCATACTTCTTGTTAAGATTCAAAAGATGAAACTACATACTTTTCCTTTGTAGAAGATATTGAAACAATTTGTTATTTATTCGATGCCCATGAGATGATATTTTTTCCTCAGTGAAAAACATATCATGATATGCTTTTCCAATCATCTAAGTACACTTCATAGTTTTTTTTTGTGTAGCCTGCGAGTAAGAAGTGTTCATAACTCTTGTACCATAAGCCATAGTGATGCAGGAGCAGGGGACTCAGAGAAAAGCCTGCACTTTCTATGTTAAAAATATGTTTTTTCCTCAGTTAAAAATAGAAAAAAAAATAAGATATGCTATCTTTTCTCTAAAAGTAGGATTAGCATGGAGAATAAAACTTACTAAATGGTAAAAAGCTTAAATTATTAGGTAAAAGCCATTTTTTTACTAAATAAAGATTTACATTATGACTAAAAAAGGAAGAAAATGTAAAAACTTAGCCGCCAAGGAGGAAAGATTTCCTCTCATGTAAAAGTCTGGAATTAGAAATTTTTATGCATGAACAATGAGAAAATGAATGTATCCGCGGCTCTAAAAAGGAGGAAAAAACCAGTGTCCTAGATTGAGGATGGAGAGTGCGGAACAGTGAGTGATAGTTGTGGTTTAGCTGTGTAATAAGGGAGATTTTCTTCCGCGCTATTAGATTATATTTTATGGATTAATACAAAGATTTGAGTGTGAAAAAAAAACCAGTGGTGCGTATACTGTCTTTTTATGATATATATATGCCTGTAGAATTAGATTGAAAGTTGTGGTGCGCACAATTCATTTTTTTGTGGATTAATAGAAAGGTATGGACAACTTTAGAGCAGCTGTGCTGCGCTGTCCATTAATTGGTTATGTGTAAAACTGTTGTGGCAATTAACATGTACCGCGGTTGTTAAAAACAACTAGTATACGTTGTGCTATCCAATAAACCTTCAATACACTGCACCATAAATCTAATACAAAGGTTATTTGGTAATACTGAATAGCGTGGTGTTGTTTATTAGAAGGCCGTGCATGTATTGTAGAACGGGACACAACCTCTGCGAATATTGTGCGTTCAACTCATATATGGTTTGCATCAATAATATATAGTGTATTGTATGAGCTAAAAACCCGTGGATAATGCTGAGCGCCCACTGCTTATATGGTATGTTTTTATAATATTCAAATGTGTGCGCCTGCAAGAGTTCTTTGCGCCCAATTTTATATACCCCATTCCATTTATGAGGAAAGTGAATAGATATTGAAATTGAATTGCAGCAAGGCGGAATTGTTATTAGTTTGTGATAGCAATTACAAAGTTTCCATTATTTCAACTGAAGATTTAATGACTGATGACCTCACAGAATTGAAAGGAGACCAAACCAGAGACATAGAAGATATTGCAATTAAATTAGGAAGATTGTCATTAGAGCCAAAGACCGGTCCATCATTAGTGGTATCAGAGCCAGCAACTGGCGTTGAGTTAAATCTCAGGAGAAATAGAAGGATGGCTTTCAGGGTTGGAAGAGGACGAGGACGTGGAAGTGGTGGAAGAGGACGACATGCTGAGAATGTCGAATTGAGGGAAGATATAGAGGAGCTGCGAGCTAGATTGGATGCGCTAATCTTCGGCAGAAACATAGATGATGGAGACGTGAGTGAACCCGAAGCGGAAGCTGCTGAGGAGGAACCTGTAGAGATTTCTCCGGAGATGAGGCTCTTTCAGCCAGTGATGAAATCCACATCCAGGCCATGGAACCAGTTAGTACCAGTATATCAAGGAGGACTAAATCCATAAGAACTGATCGACTGGATTAATAGCATGGAGAAATTCTTCGATTATGAAGAATTGGAAGATGAGAAGAAAGTAAAGTTTGCTGTCACCAAACTAGTAGGCCATGCAGCGCTCTGGTGGGATGGTGTGCAGGCGGAAAGGAGGAGACTGGGTAAGCAGCCAATCAAGAATTGGATCAGGATGGTAGCAAAGCTTAAAGGTAAGGTTTTTCCCAGTAATTATCAGCAGACGTTGTTTAGGCAAATGCAAAATCTTAGGTAGAGAGCTTTAACAGTGAAAGAATATACAGAAGAGCTTTATAAGGTGAGCATAAGAGCTGGAGAAGCCCAGAATACAGATGAGAGGGTGGCTAGATATATGAACGGCCTTAGGATGGACATTCAGGATGAGATAATTCTGTTGTCTCCTAAAACAGTAGAGGAAGCCTATCAGATAGCACTGAAGGCTAAAGAAAAAATCATGAGGAAGCAGTGTGCCAGAGAGAGAGGGACTTTCAGAGGAAAAGAAAGTCAAGGTGGTAGTGGAAGATCTACAACACCTGCAGAAGGAGCTAGCAGTAGCTCAACCCAGCATGCATCCACAGGAGGTGATGCAAGAGGCAGAGGCAGTTTTTTCCAAAGGAAGAGGAGGCAAAGGAGGAGGCAGAGAAATAAGATGTTACAGGTGTAACAAACCTGGACACAGAGCTTTTGAGTGTCCAGAGAATGCAAAAGTAAGGCAGAGAAATGAAATTGTTGTTCCAGCTGAAGAAGAGGTACCAGTGGCAGCAGTGACAGAAGAAGTGGATACACCAGAAAACGAAGAGTCTTTGGTACTTAACAATGTTTTGATCAAGCCAGCAAAGGAGGTGACTGAACCGCCACAAAGGAAAACTTTATTCAGGATAGTATGCAAAGTTCAAGGGAAATGTTTCCAGATGATCATTGATAGTGGCTGCAGTGATAACTTGGTTTCTATAGAAGTAGTAGAGAAATTGAAGCTGAAAATAGGGAGGCACCCAACACCGTATAAAGTGTCATGGTTGCAAAAGGGACATCAACTGCTGGTAAGTGAACAGTGTGAAGTAGAATTCCAAGTGGGCAAGTACAAAGATAAAATAGTTTGTGATGTGATGCCTATGGATGTGTGTCACATATTTCTTGGAATACCTTGGCAATATGACAGGGCAGCCATGCATGATGGGAAGAGGAACACCTACAAATTTGGAAAGGATGGTGTCAATCATACATTGTTGCCTTTGCAGGAAGATGTACCAGGACAGAAGACTGATTCAAAAACTCTGTTATTTGGAGGAAAGGAATACTTGGAGCAGATAGTGGATGTACAGTTGAAACAGGAAGAACTCAGAGCAGCTGAGTTGGAAGAGGAATTTCATGCGACCGAAGAAGAGGATTAGCTGGAAGAGTTGGTATCTGAACCGACAAGTGAGACTGTTAAAACTTGTAGTTTTCAAACTGACAAGTTGTGCATGAATGCAGGTGAGGAAATAATAACAACAGAAAGCTTGGCTTGTGAAAGTATTGAAGATTGCACAGAAAGTTTCTCAAAAGAGATGATAAGTTTATGGCATGAGTTAGATATTCTAGAGAAGAGGCTAGAAGTACAGGGGATAAATATTCATAATATAAAGACAGCGATGAATGAAAATAAAGAGGTTCATTTTTATGAACCAGAATACAGAGGCATTCTCGGAGAAGGTGATGCGGAGGATAGGATGTGTGATAGTCTCAAGAATGATTGGGATCAGTATATTGGACAACTGGCAATGGGAAGTAAGGCACTGAGGCCTTATGAATTTTATTTTAACAAGTGTTTCATGAATGCAGGTATTGGTACATAACAGTTGACTCAATTGAAGAGAGAAGAAGTTTTCTGTTCCAGAGGACAAGAGGGTGTGGATGATCGGGTGGCAGTCAGAACAGAAACAAACATAGAAGCAAGAAGTCAGCGGGTGACAGTACAAAGTGAGCAAGCCGTCTTAGCTCAGCAGGCAGCAAGAAATCAACAACTGGAAGAATTATTGGACAAAGAAATTGAGCTTATTAGAAGAATCATGCGGAAAACATCAACAAGGAAGAGGAGCAGTGGAAGCAGCAGCAAGATGAAAACATGGACAAATTATGAAAGTGCAGCTAATGGAGCAAGACAGCATAACATATGGAGACCTGGAGAAGGGCAGCAAGTAACAACAGATAGGGACTTGCGGAACAAAGTATGGGATCCAGGCGGACAAGATAAAAAAAGCATGACCAGGAGATCATGATCATTTTCAACCTTTGGAGTCTAATGTAGGAGCAGGGGACTGAGAGAAAAGCCTGCACTTTCTATGTTAAAAATATGTTTTTTCCTCAGTTAAAAATAGAAAAAAAAATAAGACATGCTATCTTTTCTCTAAAAGTAGGATTAGCATGGAGAATAAAACTTACTAAATGGTAAAAAGCTTAAATTATTAGGTAAAAGCCGCTTTTGTACTAAATAATGATTTGCATTATGAGTAAAAAAGGAAAAAAAATGTAAAAACTTAGCCGCCAAGGAGGAAAGATTTCCTCTCATGTAAAAGTCTGGAATTAGAAATTTTTATGCATGAAAAATGAGAAACTGAATGTATCCGCAGCTCTAAAAAGAGGAAAAAACTAGTGTCTTAGATTGAGGATGGAGAGCGCAGAACATTGGGTGATAGTTGTGGTTTAGCTGTGTAATAAGGGAGATTTTCTTCCGCGCTGTTAGATTATATTTTATGGATTAATACAAAGATTTGGGTGTGAAAAAAAAAACCAGTGGTGCGTATACTGTCTTTTTATGATATATATATGCCTGTAGAATTAGATTGAAAGTTGTGGTGCACACAGTTCATTTTTTTGTGGATTAATAGAAAGGTATGGACAACTTTAGAGCAGCTGTGCTGCGCTGTCCATTAATTGGTTATGTGTAAAATTGTTGTGGCAATTAACATGTACCGCAGTTGTTAAAAACAACTAGTATACGCTGTGCTATCCAATAAACCTTCAATACACTGCACCATAAATCTAATACAAAGTTGATTTGGTAATACCGAATAGCGTAGTGTTGTTTATTAGAAGGTCATGCATGTATTGTAGAATGGGACACAACCTCTGCGAATATTGTGCGTTCAACGCATATATGGTTTGCATCAATAATATATAGTGTATTGTATGAGCTACAAACCCATGGATAATGCTGGGCGCCCACTGCTTATATGGTATGTTTTTATAATATTCAAATGTGTGCGCCTGCAAGAGTTCTATGCGCCCAATTTTATATACCACATTCCATTTATGAGGACAGTGAATAGATATTGAAATTGAATTGCAACAAGGCGGAATTGTTATTAGTTTGTGATAGCAATTACAAGGTTTCCATTATTTCAGCTGAAGATTTAATGAGTGATGACCTCAGGGAATTGAAAGGAGACCAAACCAGAGACATAGAAGATATTGCAATTAAATTAGAAAGATTGTCATTAGAGCCAGAGACTGGTCCATCACATAGTATAGTGTCCCTACAATGTATCCTAAAATTATTTTTACAACTTTTCTGTAGGAATCCTTAGTTGATTCTGTAAATCTAGAAACAAATATAGTTTCAAACATTATGTTTGGTGTAGTTGGAGTGAGATAAAATATATTTCCAACTAGACAAGTATACAAAGTAGAATCAACTAATGATCCTTCATCTTGTTTACTTAGCTTGGTGCCTAGAAAAATTATGGTGTCATCTATCATTTTAAACTTGTGCAAGATTTCAATGACCAAATTATACGTAAAACTTTCTACCATCAGACCTCCGATTTATTAAATCACACTTGTGGTTTAAGTTTTAATTTATTATATTATTTTAAATAATATTTCAAGTTCAAACTTATTATATGATATGATTATTGTTGAGTTCCTCTTGTGCCATCATTTAATTTGTATTTAATTTTCAAACATAAAATCAATAAATTAGTTTAATAAAATCAATAAACTAGTTTAATTATATAAAATAAATTGATTGTGAATCTCATTTACATATAATTTTATATTTTAAATAAATAAATTTCGAATTGTTTTTAGTATGATTTTTTGAAAGTTTTTTTGGTGTATTTTTTAGTATTTCTCTAAAATCTGGCATGAATTTATTGATGGGAAACCCCTGCACAATCCAAGATCCCTACAGGTTTTTAAGGGTGCTGAATCCATATATACAATTTAAATAATAAAAATCAAAATTTCACCTCAAAATTTTCCACAAAAATCCAAAAAATTACACTATAAATAACTCCAATAAAATTATTTTATACTCGTATTTTCAATTAATTATATTATTAATTTGATATTATTCATATAGTTTATTTTTAAGTTTCTATGATATGTGAATTTTATATTTTATTTCTTTATTTTTTTAGTGATCAACCAATTTTCTATTAATTTATAAAAATATTATATCAAGTTTTTATCCGTGATGGTATTATTTCAAAATCTCTGAGTTCTCACTTGTAATACATTTATTGGCCTCAAGGTAGAAACAAAATGATACATTTATTGGCCTTCAGGCAGAAACAAAATAACATGTCCTTCGGGTAGAAACAAAATAACGAATAGAAGAAACTAAGAAAACAGGAAAACTCGAAATTAATGGCCCATAGTGACCATAAATTTTCCCACCGCGTTAGGGAAAAGTGTGAAATAAAGGAAATTGGGCATAAAAATATGTGTCTATTGTTATTTATGTAAATTTGGGATCTTATTTTATAAAGTAATAGGTTGTAATATTTTTTATTTCAATAATATCTTCTTTGTTTTAAATAAAATAATATTTATATAAAATATTTACATTTTTATAAATTATTTATTTAAAAAAAATTGGTCAATTTTATTTGTATTTTATTTCTAATTTAGATAAAATAAATTGAATGATGTATTTTATTATATTATGGTAGTATAATTAAATTATTTTTTGCCATGAAAATTATGAAAATTTCGACAATATTTTGATATCAATTCATTGGCATTTTCGAAAACATTATTGAAACACTCCTACAATATTTTGATATGAATCCATTGCCATTTTCGAAAACATTATTCAAACACTGCTTCTACAATATTTTGATATGAATCCATTGCCATTTTCGAAAACATTATTGAAACACTGCTTCTTCTACAATTCCTGAGCGTGGGTAGACTTTATCATTATTTATTTGATATATTTTAATGTATGTTAAACATTTTAATATTAAATAATTTGTATTATATTACTTTTTCTTATTTCCGCTATAATGTTAGTATTTTTATAATTTCTAAGATAAATTATAATAGTGATAATGTTTTTTAAAGGAAAAATCAAATTTTCTATCAAGTCAATCATATAGCCTAAGTCCAATTGTGTTAGGAGAATTGAAGCTGGTATGACCTTTTAAGAACAAAGGTCCTTTAAGAATATGGGCTTAACCAATTGAGCTAAAACTCAAGGCTATAATTAATAAATAATATAGATCCATCTTAATCACAGATCTAGCATGTCCCAAGAGGGATGAAATGTCTTCAAGAGAAAACCTCTTTTAGAGAGCAAATTTGGAAAAAACAAATGCATCCCTCTCTTCCATTGATATATTCCAAAGATTCTGCAGTAATTCTCTCTCTTTCTCTCTCTCTATGCAATTTTTCAGTGTTTAAATTATATTTTTGAATGTTATATAGAGTAAATATCTTGAATATTTTTATTTATGACTCAAAATGAATTTTTTTATTATTTTGAATATTTATAAATGTGATATTTATTTTATATTAAGAATTGAATGAATTACACATCTCTTCTTATTAGGAAGTACTTGATATTTTTTTACTTTATTTTGACTCTCATTTTTGTCATTCCACATTGAATATTTTATTATATACAATATTAAAATATTTTATTTTAACATTTTATTTTTATATATATAGATAAATGTCAAGTTGATATCAACAAAAAATGGTTAACATATATCTTCAAATGGTTTACTTGAATATTTTTAAATGTATCATGTTTAAATATCTTACTAACACTTGTTTTTTTTACTTTTAATTACTTTATTTTGTACAATTTCCTAGATTCACAAGGTCATGCATATTACATACATCACACGTATTAATGAATCTAAGGTTCCATATAAGGGAACTAGTAAAAATAGTTAATGAGAAATTGGTACTATGAGCTAATTGTAATATGGCTTAGGTGATTTTAGAAGACAAGATCTGCAAGGAGGGTAAAGCTTTATCTCTGAATGAACTCAAATTTTTAAATTTATGGGTCATAGAGGCTAATTTCCTGGGTAGAATCAGGAGGTTCATTACAAGTATATACAACTTAGTAAATCACATAATTGATAGTACATTTTCCCTACACTCTAGTATCAACTGGGTCTTTCTTAGAATCGACATGCATTTTCTTCGGACGAGGGAACCTTCAATTAACTAGAGTGACACAGGTGGATGCACTAGTGCACCAACTGATTGTTAACTCTCTATTAGTTCCTCAAACAATTTGGAACTAATTGAACTGAACATAACTTAGTAAACTGAGTTATATAATTACAACTCACAATTGAACTCATCCTTGACCCCTAAAACTTAGGAAGAAGTTATACATGACTTCAGAAAGACTTACAACTCAAAATTCCTAAGATAATTAAGTTAATTAAACTTAATTAACTATTTACAAGTTTCTATGAGAATAGAATTCGATTTTCATTCACAGTTTAAATTCAAGGAAAAATTTATGGAATTTATGGTTGCCATTTCTCAGCGCTCCCTCTCAATAAGAAATGGGTTATCAACTACCTCGATCTTGTCTCTGTGAAACTCGAATTTACATCTTGACAATGCCTTTGTTGAAATGTGAGGATCTTGATCCTTGATGGGAATGTGCTCTAACAAAATAGTCCACCTCAATACACAATCTCTGAGATGATGATATCATATATCATTATGCTTGGACCGATCAAGAAAAACTGGATTTTCATAGAGTTTGATACAACTCTGATTATCGATGTAAATCATAATTAGATCCATCTGTTGTCCAAACTAACCAACTAGGATCTTCCTTGTCTAGATGGCCTCACATGTTGCGTGACTCGTAGCCATGGACTTTACCTCTCCCAAATTGAGTGCAATTCATCTCTATTTCTTGTTGTACCAAGAAAATTTCAATTACCCAATAGTGAAGATCCTTCCTGTTGTTCTCTTCCGCTCAGATGGACTCCCTTCCCAATCTACATCAGTTAAGTCTTGGAGCTTCACTACCTATGTTCATTTGTACCATAACCCATACTGAGAAGTGCACTTGAGGTATCTCAACACATGCTTTTTCGCCTTCCAATACATCTTGGTAGGCCTAAGCATCACTTGACTAAGTTGGTTAACTGCATAACACATATCTGGTCACGTGTTTATGAAGTACATGAGTGAACCGACAAGTTGCCTGTAAACAGTAGCTTCCACTACTTCCCCTGAAGAAGCATCCTCCTTCCTCTAGTTACCTATTAGAGGAGTCTCCATGGGTTTGCTCCTCTCCATGCGGAATCTTCTGAGTATCTCATTGGCATATCTTCCCTGAGACACAAACAGCTCCCCATCTCCGTGCCATAGCTCCATGCTAAGAAAGTAATCCATGAGGCCCATGTCCCTCATCTCAAACTCTCTTGCAAGGTACTCCTTAGAAGACTTCATCAAGTGATCATCACTTTTCAGTATGAGATCATCAACATAAAGTAAAATGATCAACAATTTACCTTCCACCGCTATGTGGTACAGGTTCGCATTCGCTTCACTCTTCGTGAAGTCCAACCCAATGAATTAGCTATCTATCGTGGTGTATCGAGCACGGGGTGATTACATCAGCCCATATAATGCTCTCTTGAGCCACAACACATGTGACTCACTATCAAAGGTCTCAAAATGTTTAGGTTGTTGTATGTACACATCTTCCTCAATCATCCCATTAAGGAAGGTTGTCTTTACATCCATCTGACGTATCTTCCAACCCATCTCCATTGATAGTGTCAATACATATTTGATCAATGAGTACCTTGCAACATGAGTAGAGGTCTCATCATAGTCAATCCCCTCTACCCGTGAAAATCCACAGGCCACAAATCTAGCCTTATGCTTCTCCACATTATCATCTATAGCTTTCTTTACTTTTTAAAGCCAACGGGATCTCACCGTTGTCTTGTCTTTTAATATTGGGACCAAATCCCAAAAATTGTTATGAACTATGGAGTCATACCCCTCCACCATGGCACCAACCCAAACTGATCGTTGCATTTCTTCCTTAAAGGAAGATGGCTTTGTCACAACACATTCTCCCATAAGAGCCATGTATCTAGTTTACCTCTCAGGTGGCCACCTCTGCCTACACTGAGAAGTTGGAGCTCACACATTCTCCTGTGCATCATCTAACAATCTATCAGCCTCTCTTGTGTGCTTTCTTCCCTCTCTGGAAGACTCTACCTGAGTGGATGTCTCCAATCCTGGATCCTCTCCATGAGGCTTCTCCACATAAATATGAGGCTGCTCAACCTTAGGAGATAAAAGCTCCTCAACCACATGTAGCTCAAGCTCCTTCTCAAGGAACCTCACGTGATCTTCTCCTCATCAAATCTGACATCCAGGAGAACAAATTTCATCCTATTGGTCAAAAAGTACACCCGATAGTTGTGAGGTGTATCAGTGTACCCCATAAAGATCCCCAATAATGTTTCTGACTCAATCCTCCTCTATGCATCTTTGGTCACAAGGAAATATACCAATGATCCAAAAATGCTGAAGTGACCAACATCTGGCCTCTTACCAGAATAAGCCTCAACTGGTGTCTTCATCCCAAGTATCTGATGTCACTTATGGTTTTGAACATAAACCATTGTGTTGCATGCCTCAACCCACAATTGTAGTGGTAGACCTTAATCATGCAACATCGCCCTTCCTTCCCCTACTATGCTTTTGTTCTTCCTTTTAGCCACCCCATTCTCATGAGGGTTATGGGGTGTCATCAAAATCCATGAACAAATCTAACATAATACCTATGTTTGGTTGTGGATACTTTCGAGAATGCTCCACAGAAATCTGAATGTACTTGCTCTAGAATATACTATACATCCAATGTCTCTATTATGAAAGGAAGACTTGGTTTATTTTCCCAAAGTACACCCCTTGCATGTATCAACCTGGTTAAGCATACCTTTTTGAAGAGTGGTAGAGATCTATTGCAATATCTTCAAGGCGCAATGATACAAGTGGCCCAATCACTTGTGCCACAACTTTCCAACGTCTTATCTTTGCACCCTTTTTGCTTTTGTGCTCAAAGCAAAACACTCCTCTACCTCTTTCTTATAGATATTCTTCACCTTAATCCTTATCTTCGTTACTTGACCTGTGGCAATGTGTCGAAGGAATGCCTTTCCTTTCGAGAAGATCACATAATAGACTTTCTCCTCAAGCATGGCAATGGATACCAATTTCTTCATCAGCCCAGACATATACATAACATTCATCAAGGTGAGTGTGACCAACAACTGGCCTCTTACCAGAATAAGCCTCCTCAGGTGTCTTCATCCTAGGTATCTATCCTGGGCTATGGTTCTGAAAATATATTGTTGTGTTGCATGCCTCAATCTACAAGTGTAGTGGTAGGCCCTAATCATGCAACATTTCCCTTGATGCCCTTACTATGCTTATGTCCTTCCTCTCATCCACCCCATTTTTCTAATGGGTATGGGGTGACGTCAACTTCCATTTAATCCCTTCTGCTCCAAATAAGTTCTTAAACTCATTTTAGACAGACTCGCCACCATTATCACTCTGTAGTGTTTTAACCTTCTTTCCTGACTCTTTCTCCACAAATATTTTAAACTCACAAAACTTTGTGACGGTTTTATCCTTTTTTCGCATGAAAAATATTGAGAATTTTTTAAGAAAATTCATCAAAAAATCTAGCATAATACCTATTTTTGGTCATGGATGTTGTTGAGAATGCTCCACACACATCTGAATGGACTCACTCTAGAATAGCCTCTACATCAATTGTCTCTTTCGTGGAAGGCAGACTTGGTGTATTTTCCCAAAGTACACCCCTTGCATGTATCAACTTGCTCAAGCGTACCTTTGGAAAGATAGGCAAATATTTACTGCAATGCCTTCAAATACCCATGGTATAAGTGGCCCAATCACCTGTGCCACAAGTTGCCAACGTCTTGGCTTTTCACCCTTTCTGCTTTTGTGCTCAAAGAAACACACTCTTCTACCTCCTGCTTGTAGAGATTATTCACCCGAATCCCTATTTTCTTTACTTGAACCATGGCTATGTGTAGAAGGAACACCTTTCCTTTCAAGAAGATCACATCATAGCCTTTATCATCAAGCATGGAAATGGATACCAAGTTCTTCTTCAGCCCAGATACATACAAAACATTTATCATGGTGAGTGGAACTCCATGCTCCCTCTGAAAAGTAATCATGCCCAATCTAGTAACAGTATACTTCTTGTCATCACCCATCTCAATATGCATCTCGAGATCTTTCTCCTCCAGGTCACTAAATAACTCTTTATGGGCAGTCATGTGGAATGAAGCTCCAATATCTAAATACCATATATTTCCCATAATTGATGACACCATGAATTCAATAAGGGAAAAATCCAATTCGAATTGAGAGGCCAAAGCCTCACCCACCGCTCCTCTTGATGACTTCTTCTTGGACTTCTTGAGTGGAAAATTTCTAGCAAAATGGCCTAGCTCATGGAAATGAAAACAGTTAACTTTATCTCCCTTCATCCATTTCTCTCCCACACATTCTTATGCCCTTTCCCCCAACAACAACCCCTTTTAACCTATCTCACTCTATCCCTGTTTCCCCTTCTCCTTCTCTCTCTTTCACTCCCTCTCCCTCTCCCCCTCTCTCTCTTGCACCCTCTCTCTATCCCTATCCTGCCCCCTCTCCTTACTCCCTCTCCCTCCCTTACTCCCTCTACTTCTCCCTCACAACCTCTCCACCTCCCTCACTCCCTCTCGCCCCCCTTCTCTCTATCACAACGTCTCTCTCTCCCCCTCACTTCCTCTCCCTCTCCTACTCTTCCAATCCCTCTTCCTTCTCCCTTTCTCTCCCTCTTCTACTCCCTTATTTTCACTTGTTCCCTCATGCCCCTACCCTAAGTTTCACCGCCTCACTCCCTCCTTCACCTCCCTCACTCCCTCTACCTCTCCTCACTATCTCCTCCTCACTCCCTTTCCACCTCCCTCACACCCTCTCTCATTCCTTCTCTTTCTCTCTCTCTCCCTTGTTCCCTTTCTCTCCCTTGCTTCCTTATACCTTTTCCCCCAACATTTCCCCATTTTCCCATCTCTCACCCTATCCCCCTCTCTCCCTCTCTTTCTCTCTCTTTCAATCCCTCTCCCTGTCCCTCTCACCCTCTCTCTCTATCCGTCTCCCCCTCTCCCTACCTCAATCCTTATGCTTCTCCCTCGCAACCTCTCTAGACCCCTCACTCCATTTCTCATCCTCTCCCTCTCCATCCCTCCCCCTTTTCTCTATCAAACCACCCTCTCTCTTTCCCCCACACTTCCTCCCCCTCTCTATCTCTCTGTCTCCCATGCCAACTCTCCCTATCAGGGTGAGACTCTTGACCATTTTCAGAAACATTGAGCATTTTCAAAACCACTGGAGAAGAGGTGAGTCTGTGATTGTTGGAAATGTCTTTGATAATACTACAGGACTGAGCTGGGAGCCAATGCAGTTGTAAGTTGTTGTGATAGTCAAAATTAAAGTCATATGGATGTAGGCATTGCATGTACAACCAACTTTCCTTTTCATTTCGTCTACATTATATTTCACTTCTGATTTTTATTTCTGTGATTTTTTAATTTTGATTTTTATTTCTATGATCTTATCAATTGTCTCTATGATATTTTCCATTGTGATAAGTTTAGACCAATTTTTTTTAAAATATTATTTAAATTCATAAGATTGATTATTGATACAGTTAAAAAATGTTGAAATAAACCATTTAATTTTTTTTTTTTTTGTATAATATAAATTTTATTGGTAACCATTTTAATTATTTTAAATTTTATCGCTTATAAATATTATAAATAATCAAGGTTAAAGTTGGTTTACATCAATTACTATTGTTTATTTTAGAGCTTGTTACTCAACCATTATATGAATATTAGTTGTGTTATGAGACATGGATTTTGATTTTTTAAGTAACATGCATGTTAACATTTTTTCTAAGAATGTTTTTTTGTGATTGGTCTAAGAATGCAATTGTGAAATTTTACTACAGGTGCCCAAAAACAGAGGAATATTGCCAGAACCAACTATGCATGCATCTGTTTGGAAATGGACTTCATCGTCGGATTCCTAGCTGAAATAAACCTAACAAGTAAAGATTACGTATGGAACCAAAAACTGGATTATGAAAGTGTCCTCTTCATATGTCGATACTGCTTTGAGATAGGCCATCTAGCCAAAAGTTGCCCAAAAGCCTCCCAGAAAAATTCTTCTAGAAAAAACCACCATAGATCTACATGGTGGGAAGGAGCACAAAAAGAACACTACACTGTCATCAAAGAAGAATACTGTAGAGAAAACTCTAAATCATAAGAAATCGGGCAATAAGGAAATAACACTCAATACAAGCATGGAGAAAGCTCGGCCCAACAACAAAAAGGTGAACTCGACAACCCCTCAGGAATCAACAATTATGAGGATTCGAATATCACACAAAATAAATCTTCATTTAACAGCAAAGCAGATCTCCTAGACCAAACTTCTTCTTCGACTATCTTCAAAAGGAGGAACACAATAGATTGTGAAGCTAAGACACCAATGTCCCAAGAACTAGAAGAGATGAAGGAGATGCAAGATAAAGGAAGTTGGAAGACCGTAGAGAGAAAAAAGAAAGCTACAACATCAATCTCGCCAAGAAAGACAAGGAGCCAAACAATTAAAAACTAAGAAAATTATAGGTCCGATAGACCAATTTGGTCTCAATGGACGTTAGCCACTATCATTATTATTATTATCCTTTTATTTATTTTTTATTAAAGGTTTAGGTTTTTATTTTGGGTTAAGTTTGTGTTTTTTTTAATTGTGTTGTTGAATTTGTATTTTATTTGAATGTGGATGTAAATTTTTGTTCAATAATGTTTTTCAAATAATGCAATTTGTATTTTCAATTGATTTGTTTTGAACTCATTGATTGCGGTGAATTTTATATACATTTTCAATCTTATCTTTTTATTGTGAGAGCATTAGAAACATAAAACACGTTTAAAGTAATTTGTATGTTTTTCTTGTTTTTTAGTAACACTAAAGGGACACATGATAAATATTTGAATCGAAGATGTTTTAAAATAGTGTGATGATGTTTTAGAATAGTATGATGGCGATTATATCATGATGTCACAAAATTATTAATAACCTTCTTTTTACAAATAGTTTTGTGAAACTTTCTCCTTGTCCTTCTCTCACATCTCAGAATCACTCTCCCCACCAAAATATATTCTTCCAAAACTCGAATTTGAGCCAGACTTGGGTTGTACAACCCATTTTCATGTTGGAAGAAATGTGCTCCTATGTGTGTAGGGATGAAGAAATGAAAAATACTCTAAAAGCCTCATCATTTAATTATGAGGATTTTGAAGTGCACTAACTTAGAAAATATGAACAACAGAAAGATAGTGATACTAAGAGAAATTTTCAAGTGAGCATCCAGAGTCTTCAACGTGGAACAACTAAATCTTCACTAATTTCACACTTTTGGAATGCTAAATTTATGGTTCTCAAAATATATATCACACAGAGTGCAAGTTTGTTTTTATTAGATTCATTGTGATCTCCACATAACACATATATTCATTGTGATCTCCACATAACACATATGATATGCATATGGTTTACAAATTTGGCACTTGTTATTTGTAAGGAGAGGTTTCAAATGTATTGACATGTAAAAAAAAATCTAGCAACACAAGAATAAGATAAAAAAATGAGATTTCATTTTTGTGATTGAAAATGCAATAATAATCAAAATCAAAACTTAAACAAAAGTACGTGTTTGTAAGATTCAATGGTTGGAAATGTCTTAATCTATCTCATTCGAATCAAAATCAACACTTAATCAAAAGCTTGGGATTTTTAATAATTCTTCTATGTGATTGAAAATGGAATAATTAAGCTTGCTAGCATTTTCTTTATGTATTGAAAATGTTTTAATTAATCTTAGTGAGATCAGAAATAAAGTTTAATGAGAAGCAATGGTCATCAAAATTTAATCAAAAGTCGTGGATTTTAAGATTCAAAGTTTAATCAAAAGTCATCGTTTTTAAGACTCTGTGATTAGGAATGACGTTACGATTAAACACATAGTTTAATTAAACACAAGATTTAGTTTCTATTAATGAAAGTGCCTTGTTTATTTTTAATTAAGATCAAAATCAATAACATTGGAGATTGGAGATTTTGTTTATGTGCACTATATTTTGAAGTCAATAGTTTCCTTGGTTTAAATTTTTATGAAAAAATTTCATATTCAATTTTTATTTTGGAAAGCTAATTCATTATCATGACTTTCTATTAGAATTGGAAACAATTAACTTGATATCTTATTAACATTGGAATTGAAAAACATCAAGTTATTAATATTGGAATATATACTTGCTTTCCAATATATTCAAATCAGGGATGTTTCTCTATAAGTTTTTATAAGAATTTTTTATAAATACAACAGTATAATTGTTTTGAAATGTTTTTCCTATTTTCATTGGTATTCTATAGCATAATGTTTTTCTCAAGATATTGAATTTTGCTTATTTACAATATATTTTAAATGTATAAATAAACTTATTTTCTGGAAATTCTCAATTTTTTTTTATTATATTGCATATTCAAAATTAACAATTTAAAATAAATTAACTACTAAATTTTAGAGAAAATAAAAACTTGTAACTATTAAAGTA
>APFE031424499.1:0-15221 GCA_000404065.3 Pinus taeda | reverse complement strand
TCATAGGTTGAAAAACACCTTATGATTGGCAAAAATGATAAGTACAAAAGTCAAAATGTGACATAAGTCTACAAAGTGATCATCCAATCACTGGTGGTGATCTCTATAAGACATTATTGCACGTGGTACTCTCAATAAGAACCTCCTAAAAGGTCCTGGGACCGCAACTACGTAATGTTGCAGTTTGATAGGAACATCATCAATAGACGTCTCTGGTATATCCGTCGTGAGACACTCCAAATCATGCTCCAACTCGGCCAGTGTCTTTGCAGCTGTGTCCTGAGGGGCCGTTAGCGGTGCAACTGGATGTCTTCGCTCAAAAGCCCGGAGATTGGCAGGACGTTGTGGGCCCACGTCTGCATTTAAAAAATTGTACTGTCAGTTTTGAACACGATGTCTAAAAATACAAAAACATAGATAAATTAACAACTGTGAAAAGTGAATATACCTCTGTCGTCCCATTGTTCTCCCTATGGAAGAACCATGTCCGGATCACCTCGAAAATCTATACCGAAATAAGGAAAGTCTTGAACAGAAAAGACTTGGTGCCTCAACCAGTCAAAATAAGCCTCGGAGAAGCGAATGACCTTCTCCCCCTCGTCCGGATGCCAGGCCATAACCGCGACCCATCTTGTCAGCTTAGGCTCTCGAGGAGCTCCAGCCCCAATGGTAAGATGCTGTGGGATCAACATAGGAACCCTCTCTAGGGCAAAGCTGACGACCACAGCCCCATATCCAAAGGTATTTAGTCATCCCTGCTTTGCCCTGGGCAACTGGCCCTTCAAGTTGGCCAGTACAGCTTCGCACCAGTTGAAAATGGTGCCCCGAAAGCAGTCTACCGCCATCCGCATCTGGGACCCGGTAACCATGTGCAAAGCGGCTGCACCACAGAGTCTGGAAACTGTGAATGCTATCACCATAAGTTCAGGACGAGTTATGAACTTGATCTCAATCCCCTTGTCCTGGTCCTGGTTGTTACACCACTCTAGCCGGAGGCTAGCAAGGGATTGGCCACCCGGCCTAGTCCCGAATAGAGACAGGTGTTCGCCTCTGTTAGGAAAACCAGTAAGAAAGTATATGTCGGAGGCCTCAATCTCGAGCTGATGGTCTCCGATATAGAAACACTAGTCCTGAATGTTCCACCTCTCGACCAGCCACTCCAGAAATGGCACTTGAGCCCTCATGTCGGGTATGACCCAGTATTTGTACAAGTCGCATGCTCGCAAGGCATCAATGGTAGGTTGATGATTCAACGCGGCCGAATCAACATCTTCGTGCTCTCGTTCTCTCCAATCCAGCATGGTGGGTATCCTGCACACCATAAGAAGAGTTTTAGTAAACATAAAATCAAATTTGAATGGTGAATTTTGAAGGTATGGGTTTGGGGGTGCGCTTTACACGGGGTACGCACCCCGCCATCAGGAACAGAGCATGGGTACGCACCTAGCCTGAAGGTAGGTTGTGTACCCCGACCCTTTTTCCTTTAAAGAAAAAGGTCGGGGTACGCAGGTTACCGATGGGCCACCTGCGTACCCCGAGGAGCGCATCCCAAATCCCCTATGCCTCCAAAAAATCAAACTAAAACTTAAAACTAAATTCTAAACGGATGAAATTGAAGAGGAGGATGTTGTGGATTACCTGGAGGTGACGGCGTTCGATTCCGACGGTCTGATTTTCTGCAATCTCCACGGGAAGTTTCTTGCCAAAAGCTCTTTTCTCAACCTCAACAGTAAAATGGTAAAAATGACATGGTAAAAGGTCTTTTTATAGGTTTTTTTGGATGAATAAATGTTATATTTGTTTATTTTTCACCATGAAAGGTCATTTTAATGCATTTTTGCCCATCTCAAACAGGTATGAGTAATGTTTCGCTTTTGTGCAGGACAGAGGGACTTTCAGGGAAACTTGTCACTTTTTCACAAATCAGACATCAGAGTCATCTTTTAAGCCCTTTTTCTGACTCCTAAAAACTGAAAAGATTGCCGAGCGTTTCTTTTACACTCGTTAAAACGGAATTAAAAGACGGTCCCTTTATAGCCCTTTTCTGACCGTAAAATCAGGAAAAGATTGCCGGGTTTTTGTCATTTCAAACTCGATATTGGAAATAAAATGACGTGTCCTTGATCGCTTTTTACTTTTCAGGTCAAAGACACTAACTATGAAAATATCCTTGATCGCAAGATCAAGCGGTTCTCCTAAGTATTATTTTATACTTTTTCGGGCTTAGGAGACACAAACTTACGAAAAAGTTCAATCTTGAGTCTTCTAAGTTTTTCAGACTCTCTAAATATGAAAAGCGCCGAGTTTCTCCTATACTGGACTCGTTAAAATTTCACAGTAAAGGACCTGTTCTATTACAAACAGGAACGGACCACTCCTTCTTAGGGTTCGCATCAAAAACTAAGTTGGATTCATCCGAAGGATGAGCTTACAAACAAGCATATGTTATCCTCCTCAAGCTTGTAAAAAATAAAGAGGTACTTGCCAGAAATGGTGGGGGAAAAATGAGAGGAATGAGCCTATTTGATATCTTTTTGTCTCAAGAAAAACCTTACTACCACTCTTGAACACGACACTTATTCATTCACCTGGGTTGGGAAATCCTTTACCTCACAGTTGACCAAGATCATTTGGTGTCTTTAGCTGGGTTATGGGAGTCTACTTTGAGTCATTTATCACCAAACCATCTGTCGTGTCGTTATGTGTTCAAGAGGTCTGTAAACAAAACATTCAACCACAAAATACCTATCATTCATTATGTCATCATTGAGTCAGTCCTTGCAGCAACATTTCTTCAACTTGAACTATGGTTTCTTGTTGTGGGCTTGCCTGCAACGAGTCACTTTCTATCGACATCAGCACATTATCTAGAGAGTTGACTTAGAAATCGTCAGTACCTTGGAGTCTGCATGCATCAATGGCAGGTTTTTCGCCTTCGACGTCAGTTTTCATCATTGACTTGCGATCGAAGGATTCCATGAAATGTTCGACACCGACTCATTCATTCACATCTCATGGATTGTGCTGGGTACTTTGAGAACCATTGACATTACTTGTGGTCTCTCTGATGCTTGTTAATATTTTACATCATTGACTGGTAATCAAGTGGTTTCTACCATGTTCGACATCGACTCATTTATTCACATGGCTAGAATCGTACCAATTCGGGAAGTAGAGATGAAGACCCTGGATCTAGTTTCCACCATCTAGGCTGCGAGGAGTTTTGTATTCATTATGTTGTAGACCAATCATAAACAAATGGCTGTGTCCATACTGTGTCTACACGAGTCTATAATTATGATGTATTATGAAATCATTCTTGTACCAGAGTAGTTAGTCCAATAGTTAAAGTTTTGATCTGAGTATGGGAATGCCTACCTCAGCATGATATGATCTTATACATGTATTTTGTGTTGAAAATTGCAGGTTCTAACCGGGCTCTCCACAAGATGATCCTCGAAACGATAAAGTACTTCACCCTTCCTATATGACTTAACACCCATATCTATTACAGGCTTCGTACTTTAGGGGGCAATCTGTTACACTGAAATTTGTCACCATGGCTATCTACAGTTAAATAGCCATTTTGTCCTCCTTGTCAAGCCTCAAACCTTTGCTCTTCATGTCAAACTTCAAAAAGAGAGAAAGTCACTTTAAAACATGTTTTTCTCTGGGTACGCAGGTTCTCTCTACCTTGCCTGCGTGTACGCATCCCAAACACACTGTACCTGCGTACTTGTACGCTCTGTAAGCCAAAGGATGGGTGCGTACCCCTGTAAAGGTCAAAAGGCGCGAGTTTCATCTTTAAAAAGTTACTTGTGGTCACTTCTAGAGCCTTCTAGAAGAGTGTTTGACGTGTATTGAGCGCCTCCAGATGGTTCATGCATCCCTATGATAGAGGAACTTATCCCATCAAGAGAGGAGCTACCCCATCCAAAAGAGGGAGTATCCCATTGATGTTGGAACTGAATAACTTCCTCTAGAATACTATAAATACAGGCCTTGGGCCAAAGGAGGGAAGGCTGAAAGCTGAACATTCTAAGGGTAAATGCTGCTGGAATTAGGACTTCCATTGTTGACTTGTGAGGAGAGATCACTATCCTTCCTTGTTGCCATAGTGGGAGTGGGTGAGCTTGTCAAAGTAGAGGAAATCTCTTGCTGGACCCTGGGAGGAGCTTGCACAACACCAAGGCTCAGGTTGTAATGGTTCCTTTTTTGTTTCCTTAATACAAATAAGTCCATTCTTCTCAATGATTTGTTGTTAATGAATTATTTCATGTACTCCTTGGTCTATGTGATGAATATGCTTTGTTTTATGATGAATATTCAGGTGTTATGTAATCGTTTGCTTTGTTAGTGTATGCAGGTCTTAAAGTGAAGGAGGAGCTCATCTGGATCAGCAAGGCTGGACTGCTACAACAAGCGTTGGACCTAAGGTAAGAACGGAAAACACTTGATCTCTCATAGAATAATGTGTGTTTAGAGAAGGATTGCTCTTGTTTGGTTTGTTTGTCACTAGAGAGTCTTAGACTCCTAGGGAGGTTAGCTTTGTCCGCAAAAATAACTCTTTCCGCATGACAATAACCCTATAGGAGCTTGTAGGTTTAATAGTACATAAATTATATGAGCATACCAATGTGAATATAAGAAGGCCTAGCTGATTTGTGGAGTCGCCATCTCCTGTTCATTATCCAGTTCATTAATATCCAGGGATTGGCAATTTGTTTCAGTCATGAACTTGGCCAATCCCTGTCCTTTTATAAGCTTTGTGTATTTTATTTCAATATCACACTCTAATATAGTAGCAATCCATTTACCTCGTTTGCCTTCAATTCCATCATGGGTTAAGATGTTTTTGACAATAGCATCTGGGGCATAGGCTATTACATGGGAGTACAATATGTAGACTCTAAAGTCTTTAATAGCTTTCACAAGTGCAAAGGCTTGTTTTTCCATGATTTTGTATTTTAATGGTGCATCTCTAAGTGCTTACTAAAAAAGGCTATAGGTTTCTCACATCCTTGGTCATGTTTTTGTAGTAAAACAATTGCTATGGTGTGTACTGATGCAAATGAAAATATTATGAAGTCTCTATCAAACTTTGGACTTGTAAGGACCGGTGTTCTAGTCAAAGCCATTTTAATTTCTTCAAAAGCTTGTTTGGCCTCTATTATCCATTCAACCTTTGAATCTTTTTTCAACATATTATTGAGAAATCTAATTAATTCAGCTAAAATCTTCTCAAAAAGTTAATCTTTCCTATGAAAGTTTGAAGTTCTTTGACATTTCTGGGGTGGAGTATTTGCAGAGTATCTTCTATTTTGGCAGGATCAATTCTGATGCCACCTTTGGAGATGATGTGGCCTAAGAGTTTGCCTTCCTCTAGAAAAAACAAGGACTTCTTAGGATTTAAAGAAATACCATATTTTCTGCATTTTAAGAACACTTGTTTCAGATGATCTAAATGTTGCTAATCTGATTTAGAAAAAATTCGTCAAATTATCTAGATATATAACCAGAAAATCAAGAATTTATTTTGCAAATGCTATGTCCATTTATCTTTGGAAGGTTTCCCCTACATTCTTTAGTTCAAACAACATTTTAACATATTTAAATGTTCCCCATGGTGTTGTAAAAGAAGTTTTTTCCTGGTCATCAGGATGAACCAGAATCTGGTTATAGCTTGAGAACCCATCCAAAAGTGAAATCCTAGAAGCGCCTACTACCCTTTTTAAGATATGATCCATCTTAGGTAAATGGTAATTGTCCTTCAGAGAAACCTTATTTACATTTTTTAAATCAACACATAATCTGATTTCTCCAGTTTTCTTCCTGGTAGGTACTAAATTAGAGACCCACTCTGAAAACCTGATCACAGAAATTATCCCTACTTCATACATTTGTTTGATTTCTTTTTCAATTAAAAGAAGCAGAACATGGTTAATTCTTCTAAGTTTTTGTTTGAATGGTTTTTGATTTTCCTTCAAAGGTATTATAGGTTGAATTATAGAAGTGTCATATGATTTCAGTTCTTCATAGCCCTAGGCAAAGACATCATGAAATTATCTCATTAGTTCAACATATTTGAATTTTTGGTCAGGGGGCAAAGATTTAGATAATTTCACCATTTTCAGATTTTCTTCAGTTCCCAAGTTATAGTATTTAATGTCTGCTTTTAAGGGTTCCATATTGGGTTTCTTTGAAATATCATTGAAATCAAAGAGATCTTCCAAAGGAGTTAATCCTTTAGGCAAATGATTGTCTTTTAAATTGATAATTTCAGATTCTCCTTCAATAATTTCATCAATAGCCATTTTTTTGAGATCCTGCATTTCTTTGTTGGTAAATCTGGTTGGGTGAAGCATTTGAGTTGCACTTTCTACTGAAATGTTTGTTTCTATCTTATTTATTTGATCAAACTCACTAACTGTATCTACATCTATATTACTGCTAGAAAATTCCTCTTCTATGGTTAAAAAAGTGTTAATCTACTGATCATTGTCAAACACTTGCCAATTCTTCAAATTGTCAGGTATGGCTGGCCTATGTCTAATCTCAACTGTGAACTGATGATTTGATTCAAAAGGTAATTTACAGATGTTGGCAAACATAAGAAGACTATGAGCTTGCAAATTATGTTTTCTTAGGATTTTGGCAAGATGAGTTTCTAGAAATGTATTGAGAATCTCTATCACTGTTCCTCTATAATATCTTAATCTAGAGTCATTTGGTAGAAACTTCCCTTTAATCTATTGAATTATCAAATCAGAATCTCCATGGACAGATACCCTAATTGCCCCTAATTGTTTAACAATTTTAAGAGCTAGCAACAGAGCTTCATATTCTGCCATGTTATTGGTGCATTTAAAGTTTAATCTGTAGGCATGGCCTTCAGTATGATCATTTTCAAGGTTATCCACCCAAAATCCTACTCCTGCTCCCAATTTGTTAAATGAGCTGTCAAATTCTAAGTGCCAAAAGATATCATATTTGTAATGGGTATTAGGAGTCTCGGGAATCTATTTAATAGGGAGATCTAGTTCTTTAGCTTCTTCAAGTTTCTCTTGGGCATCTGATGTATCATTGTTCTTAGAAATTTCCTGGATTTGAACACTAGACTTTTTATTTGTAGTTTCTTCTTGTTCAACTACTAAAACATTTACTTCAGTTGAGGGATCACTTTCAATATTGTAAAGAATGAAAGAATCCATATCAGAGTGTATGGAGTAGATAGGGAAATTTTGAGGTTTCTCCTGGCTACTTACCACATATTTCATTAAAGTTTCTCTGTAAAGTTTCTTAGGTTGACCAAACACTGAAATAGTAGCATAAGACATGTCCAATTGTAGAGATCCTTGAAGCTTTGCACCCCAAGATCTGGATAATAACATGCCATACTTTGGTGGAATATCAGCTACTACTATGTCCATTAAGATGGTTTTGGAAAGATATTGAACTAGTGATACACATAAGTCTTTGACCAATCCTAGACATCTGACCTGAATTGAATCAAAAGATAAAATTTCTTTATATGGCCTGGTCATGTCTAAGTCTAGTTTCTCCATCACAGATTTAGGCATTAAGTTATAAGATGCACCAGAATCAAACATGGAATTATGAAGTATTTTATCATATATGTTCAAACTTACATAAAAAGGAGGAACTCCTCCATCTACTATTTTTTTGTTTACTTCAGGGCCAAAGATCAATTCAGGTTGGTTATCTAAAACATTTACTGAATCTTCATTCACAAAAATTTGGGGTGACCTATTGATTTGACTTCTGTAGACATCATGTTTAGCTAATTCTAACAATGGAACATCTATTTTCAATTTTCTTACTTCAGTCTCAAGATTAAAAGGTTTTTCAGTCAGAGTTCTTGTATTTTGGGCAGTTGGATTCTCTTTTTCTAATGTATTTTCTAGGTTTTTCTCTTTCAGGAGTGGGGTTAGGAGCTAAAGTTGTTTCCAAGTTATCTTCCGAAGGTTCTTCCACATTTCCTTTAGAAGGAAGAGGAGTGGAAGGTTGTCTATTATTGGGTTGTTTATCGGATACATCTTCAATAGTTAGATTATTTGGATTAGGATCTGTTCTAGAAAGAATATGTACAGGGGTAGTACTGATCTTACCTTTGTTGGGTTGTTTTATATCTTTCTATCTATTAATTTCAGGGACATCAATTTTTCTGCTCCTCAGATTATATTGTTTATGGACTTCATAAATGGCTATATCATATCCCTCTCTAAAGTCAAATGATTCACCCGACTGAGTTTGGAATTGTTTATTTGAGCTTCTTGATCCTCTTGGGTCGAGAAAACATGTTGCTCATCGTTAAGTCCCATCAAATTGATTTGAGTGTCTTTATTGGTTCATTAGAAGTTGAAGCTTCAGCATAATTTTCTTGGAAAAGGGACCTAATGTTTTGGTCAGGTCCAGTTTTTCCAGTATTAGGGTTTTGGTTCTTCCTAAAATTTGGATTTCTACTAGTATTGCTTGGTTGACCATCCCAAGGGGATTTTCTCTCAATTGTTTTTATTCTATCTCTAAGCATAGTCATTCCTTTAATAATGGTATCGAATTTCTATTCAAAGATTGAAGGTTCTTCTTTCAAAGGTATCCTCCTTTCAAATTTGGCTTTAGCTTGTTTAGATATCATGTTAGCTTCAACACTGACAGCTATATTTTTCATATCTTCTAAAGTTCGAGGGGATCTTTCCCTATGTTGGTATGCCATATCAGAATCAAATCCATCAGAGAATTTGATCAATTCCAAATCTGGAGGAGGTCTACGGTTTTGAGGAATAGCATTGTAAACATTATTGAACCTAGTATAGTAATCTTGGACAGTTTCATGTGTACCTCTTTTCAGGTTTTCATGTTCTGATAAAATCTAGAGAGGATATTTTTTCTTTTCCCATCTATTTAAGAATGTCTGATAAAGAGCTTGTAGGTCATTGATACTGTTTGTAAGGAGATCTCTAAACCAAGTCCCAACATCTCTATTCAAACTTTGACAAATACCCTCATTCTAACATCATCAACATCAACCTCATATATTTCAAAATAATTAATCATTTTTTTGGTATGCTGTTGAGCTGTGTATGTGCCAGTACCATCAAATTGGATGATTTTACTATAATAGTCTTGGGGCATAACAACCAAGTTGGCAGATAAGAGTAGGGTAGTATACCTATTTGCCATTGCAGTAGATTGGGTTGAAACAACAGTTGGGATTGGTCTTGAAGTGGTGGATGGAGGGGTGGAAGGGGTAGCTTGAGGTTGGGAAGTCTGAGGTGTTGATGATGAACTTGGAGAGGCTGTAGTGATCACAGAAAGGTTCGGTGTTTGTTCAGAGGTAAGCTCAGATTGAATGGAGTTCTGCAAATGTTTGTCAAGATGTGAAGTTACAACTTCAAGCTGTAAGTTTTCAATAAATATGGGGTCCTAAACTGTATAAGCTGACCCAGAGTCTGCAAAAGTTACAAATAAAGAAGTTTCAAAAAACTCATCAAAGGGTTTGTCCTCAAGGTAAATCCACTTTACACGATAGGATCTTGATCGGTATAGAGGCCGAGAACTAGCATAACTTTCTTGGCTCTCTTGTCTCTTTAGAATCCTAGGAATCAGATTATGATTTTCAAACACAGGTGGTGGATTTGGATCAAGATTAGCCCTGGTATAATGAATCATTTTTGAAGCCAAGTTTCTAGGTGTATTTTTGGTTTTTTCTCTAAATGGGTTTTACAATACAACTTCAACAGTCTCTTTAAAACACTTTAGATATGGGATGAGAACTTTCTTAAAATTTTATTTCATAAGAGGAACTAATCAAATATTTGCAACCAAATATACAATCTATAAACTAGACCAAAGATAGAATGAAGTAGCATTCATTTACTTCTGCAATTGCAAAGCAAGAGCATTTCAAAGGCTAAATGGATAACTTCAGGCTCCGTCTATAGCTTATAAAGTAAGCAATAGTAACAAACAAATTATTCAGGTCCCTAGTGGAGTCGCCACTATGTTATCACTCAGATTTTCCTTGAAGTTGTTGGGAAGAGGAAAGGGGTCTGAGGTAACCACAAACCAATCTTTTAGATATGGGGTTTGAGGTAACCACAAACCAATCTTTTAGATATAGAATCTAGCCAATCTGTATCGAGAGAGGGCTCTCTCTTTAACTTTTAGCTTTTTTTTGGAAGATATTAGGCTAGTTATGAATTTTTGGAGTTTTGTTTGAGTTTGGGTGGTGAGATTCAATAGCAAAGGGGTAGGACTAACTAGTTTAGGCCATTGGGCTAATGGAGTCAAAGAAGATGGCTTAACTGTACTTGGTTTCTTAATAAAGGATGGTTTCATAGGACAAGATGGTCAAGCAAGGAAAAAATGAAGACTTAGAATAAATGGAATGGATTCAAAATATATGAAGGGAAATTAAGAATCTTTCAACATATTTAAAGGGGGAACATGAATTATTACTAGTAAAGAGAAGTTAAGTATTATTTAATAAATAATCAAAATGAAAGAACTATGAAATAAGAGCAATTAAGAGTTCACTGTTTATACTAATTCAGAAGAAAATGTAAGGAACAATAATGATTGAAAACAGAGTGCAGTTAAGCATATTCTGAATTATTCATTTTCATTTATCATTCATATGTGAAACATAGATGATATAATAAACAAGGAAAACTTTAAAACATAAGGTATAGAGGACTTATTGATCCGGTGTTTGATTCAAGAAATCTGTGAAAAGTCGTTTGCATTAATTCTTTGTCTAGCAAGCCATACAAAAGTTGGTCCAATAGCACTTTATTCCAAAATAACCAATATTACAAAAATGTATATGAATCCACCCTCAATACTCCAATTGAGGGAGTATTTATACAAAAACGTTTACAAAAAATATCCTATAACAGAGTGTGATATATTCTATGGTGAGTAATGAATAAGTTACAAGAAAATAGAGACAACTAGTCTCAAAGATAGGAGAAAGGTAAACTAATGTTGTGTTGTTTCTTTCTTGCTAAGTGTGTTGGAGGCAGGCTTTATAATTTGGCTTGTTGTTGTCTTCTTTGGTAACTCTGTGTTGGTTCCCTTGTTTTTACTGATACTCTTTATCTGTTCTGATACACTTCGACCTGTTTGATCTATGTTCATCTTTATTCATCCTACTATAGTAAATAGCCCAAAATTTACATTTTACCAAGGATAAATTTACAAAATTTCCAACATGTCTTCCCACCAATTTTCCTCTGGCAATTTGTGTTTCTAAAGTTTCCTCAAGGTCTCATCAGTTTCTGTATATCTGAAAAAAGGTAGGTCGGATTGGGAACAAGTGATTTATTTCATGCTCAACATAGAATAAGTTTTCTAAGCTGTCATAGAGAACTCGGCCAGTGGAGAGTGCTTTTATTCCTGAAGCACTTGTTGATGAACTAGCTTGGTTGTTAGCAGACTTATTCACTTTGTCTACATAATCTATGTGCTTCATTAATCTGTCATTAATTACTAGAGGATTTGGTAGCCCTTTATTCTACAAAATAGTGAACTTCTCCATAAAAGAATTAATTTCCACCTGCATATCCTGGCATCTTCTCTCTAAGTTCTGCATCAAATTTCTTTTAGTTAACACCCTTTTTATTTCTAAAATAATATCTGTCCTGTTGGCTATGCCAAGTTCTTCCAGTTGTTCCTTAGTCTTGTTATTCAAAAAGTGTATAAGCTGGTTGGCTTCATCTGCCATTTGTCCTAGCAAAGCTCTTGTCTTTTGAATTTCTGCCGGTGCTGCTTTCACTAGATCAATTTGTTCAAAGATCACTTGGATGGATGGCCAAATATCATTCATAGATTGAGTGATGTTGGCCCAAAGGATTTTCTTTATCTTTGCCAGGGGCTTGTCAAAAGTGAGATCTTTTTCTAATGCCTTCACTTTGTTTTCCAATGTTTTGATCTCCCTTGTTTTTTCTACAACGTTTACCTTAGAGAGGTCATAATTTCTTTCCATCTTTGCTAGCTATTCTTTTACCTATTTTAATTATAAAACTTGTAGTCTCATTTCCTCTATTGCCTTTATCAGCTCTTCTGTGCTCAAATTGGCACTGTTGCCTTGTGTTGTTCCTGCTATAACTATACATGTGACCACCTCTGTTGTGACTGCTGGGATGTTTGGGGCTAAGGCTATCCCAAGTGTAGAGGGGACTGCTGTTGAGACTATTGGTATTATTTCAGGAGGCTGAGAGGTCGACTCTCCCTGCTTGTCCTTCAGTGCATTTTCTAATGCCTGCTGGTGCATTGAAGGAGATAGCTTTCACTGTTTCCTCAGGGCAGCAATGCCTTCTTCTTTCTTCTCGATCAAGGCTTCTACACCCTTCATATCTTTGGGATCATGTCCCAAAATAATGATGATTTCTTCTAATGATTTTATTCTGTTGTCCTTGGCCAATGAGAAAGCTTTCTCTAAGTGTAGTTGAGCTGTTGTATTATCCAAGGAATTTTGTAGCTTGTGGGACCTCATTGCTTTACCAGCAAATGTGGAATAGACCATTTCTCCAGTCTACTTCTGAAGTTCAATCTAGTCCATAGGATGAATATCCTTTGCTAAGACCTCCAAGTTTGTTCCGATGTAATCTATTGCTGACTGAGGTTGTTACACCTTTGGCTTGAAGTAACTCATTATCATCTTGCCCTCTCTAATGTCATAGGCTGACATTAGTCTTTGTTGATTCATGGGGGCCATTTTTAAGTATTAATTGTACATTTGAATCCTCACTCGATAGTTCTTGGCCTTTATTTCTGTAAATGTCTTCTTGATATCTAAGGCTTCTTTACTTTGTGGTCTGATGGATGATATTTTTGCATTGTGTTGTCTTTCTAGCTCTTCCCTTTTTGAGCTAGTGGATGCTCCTCCCAATGGGAAAGTTTGTTGGCTAACCACTCTTTCCTCTCTTTGGTTGTCTATAGTTTCTTCAACTATTTCCTCTTCTGACAGAGGGTTCATTTTTTTCCTTTTTTCCCCTGGCTGTCCTGTAGGTTCACTAGTAGGGGTTGTGGTTTCCCTACCCCTCTTTTTGTTTCTTTCCTCATTTAGAGGAGTTTGCAAAGATAGAATTTTTGCTATATTAGTTTGAACTGGTGGAGTCTGCACTTGGCCCTATGCTTTGGATATTTCAGGATGATTTGACATTGTAGGTTGTTCTGTGGGCTCTATTTCTTTGCCTTTAGATGTTCCTGTTGCTGGTATGTTGACTTCCTTTGCAGGCTGTTGAGAGGTTCCAGTAGTGGATGTACTAATTGTTGACTTTTGAGGTAACTTGAATGGTACCTTCCCAAAAGAATCCAGGTCAAGGATTTTCTCAAGATCTCTCATAGCATTTTCTATGTTGACCTGCTCACTAACATATTTTACTAGGGTATCCTCGATCCATTCATCCAAGTTTGCAAACTTCTCAATTTTTGGGATCCTATGATGAATATATGGAGATAATCTGTTCTTCACCCTTTTGTCACATATAAAACTATTGGGGTCATATGGTACCCACTTAAAACTCTTTTGTAGTCTAAGGTGATCTTCTAAAAAAATTTCAGTTTCTTTCCATGCATCCCTAGTGTTAATGACAAAAGGGCGTAGCTGGTTCTTAATTTCTAGCTAAGCTTTCTCCTTGGCACCATAAAAATGGACTAAATATTCATTTATGATTTTCTTGAAATATTCGAAGGCAAATAATCTCATGGGAACATACTTGGGTAACTTAAAAGGTCAAAGTTCACACCCATACATCCTAATTTCTGTGTGATTTTTATAAAGGTACTGGTTAGAAAGCTGGAGAATATTCTTCATGTCACCATTCATCGTAGGAGGGGAAACTCCTGTCAACAGAGTGGTTGTTGGATGTACAAATTGTAGATTTTAACCCCGTATAGAAATTACCTGCATACGAATTCTAAATCACAAGAAAAATAAAAATGTGAGAGCATAACACATAAAACACATATACACAGATATTTCCCACTGGATCCCAAAACCGGGACTACCAGCTTGATTTTTCATTATGTTCCTTTCAATGTTACAATACATATTTATACATGCCGAAGCATCCAATACCATGGACTGAAAAGCCATCACGTTCAATACCATGGACCGAAAAAAACCATCGATCCAATACCATGGACTGAAAACCATCGCGTCCAAACAACATGTGCGAAAATCATGCAAAAAACCATAGGTGGGTCTGCCCAACCTAACATAGGGTCCAAAACCAAAATTTTCTGGGGCGCTGCCCCGGACCCCATAAAGTGGGGTTACGGGTACCCATCAAACCCCCTGTTAACTATGTGGAAAGAATATAACACAACCCAACAATCTCCCACTTGTTGTTTTCTTTCCACAGGGGGCCACAGGAGAGCTTAGTCAATTTTCCAGCCCTGAAATGCCCATTGTTTCTCTACACCAAGAGAACTTCTCAAAGCTCAAAGATTTTGTCAATGCATCTGCAATATTCTTCAAAGTGTCCACCTTTACCAGCAACACCTTTTTGTCTTCTATCATATCCCTCACAAAGTGATACTGAACATCAATGTGCTTTGTCTTTGAATGATAAGCAGGTTTATTTGCCAAGAAAATTGCACTTTGGTTGTCTCACAGTCTATCCTTATAGCTCCCTGTACTAACCCCATACTTGAACACAATCTCTGCAACCAAACTACTTCGTTGCTTGCATGAGTGGCTACCATGTATTCTGACTCTGTAGTTGATAGTGCCACTACAGATTGTTTCTTACTCATCTAACTGACTACACCTCCAAATAGGTTAAACACATACCCACTTGTAGATCTTCTCTGATCCAGATCTCCAGCCCAGTTTGCATCAACGAAGCCACGGATATCCAGCACTCTGTCCAATCCTGGTCTTCCTTGGTAGCATAAACCATAATCACTAGTGCCACGCAAATACTAGAAAACCTGCTTCACTGCTGTCTAGTGCTCCTTCCCTGGTTTTGACATAAACCTGCTCAATACTCCCACTGCATGTGCAATGCCTGGTCTAGTACAGACCACGGCATACATCAAGCTACCGACTGCACTTGCATATGGAACATGGGACATGTCCTCTTCCTCTTCTTGTTCAGGGATAACCTCACACCTACAGGAATAGGAACCTTCACCGGTTTACTATCCTGCATATTAAACCTTTGCAATATTGTCTCGACATACTTCCTCTG
>APFE031424498.1:1313-11680 GCA_000404065.3 Pinus taeda | reverse complement strand
CGTTGATGCCTTTAACTGAAGTGAATGGTCAAGAATGAAAGGAAGAGAGCTAAAGAGAGCAAACAATGACTTTGAATTCTCTTTAGACAGTAGAAAACATTGAAATTAAACAAACTTAAAAGCAGAGCATGGCAAGCATGAATTCTTACTTTAACACTTCATTTGTTTAATGTGCAGAAGTAAAGAAAAGAAATGAATCACATAACAAAGCTTACAAGAACATTGAGAAACACACCATCAACACATGAGTCCACAAGAATCCCAAAGAGGACTGCAAAACCCTGGTCTTCCTTAGCCAAAAATTGCAGAGATACAGTGAAATAATACATTGATAGCTTCTCCCTCAAGAGTCCAACCTTCCAACCCCTGAAAATGACTAAGAAAATACATAATATAGGCAAGCTAACACCTTTCCTTACCTCTAGGGGTCGAGCTCATCCTTCTAGGAGCTGTTTCAACCACTTCTAAACTTAGCACTAAAATCTAGGCAGTCAAAACAACTTGCCTCTATAAACTAGGAAACCAATCCATTCATTAAATGTTTGCTATTTAATGCATGAATCTTCTAGAAGAGGTAAATGAGTGTCATGGTAACATGAAAATACATTAATTACATCAAAGAGGGTGAAAAATCCCATCTCAAGTCAAAACTGGTAAAAACTGGGTGAATTCCTGAGCTGTAGATGAATTTCCTGTGAAAACTGCCCAACATGTCGCGCGCCTCTGCCTGACATGTCGCGCGCCTTTGGAGCCATGTTTGGGGCACTTGCAGGTGGTCAAATTGGGCAAGAGTAGGCTTGTTGGAAAGGTCTATGAGTCTACTTTCCAACCCAACTAGAATTTCTAAATTTGAAGTTCATTTGCCCTGTCAAAACGCAATTCTCCCAAGACAGCTTTCTGCAGTTCAAAAAGGTGGCAGAAAGTCAAATTTTGCATGTTTTTTTACTTTTTGGAGGCCCAAAACATGACAAAATCTCAAGTTCATCCATATGCATATGTAACTTTGCATGAAAAATCTGGAAATTCTGAGTTTTTGTCAAATGGAGGTGCCTGGATGACGCGTCTCACCGGGGGTGAGACGCGTTAATGAGCAAAAACCTGTAAATTGCCAAAAAAATACCAAAAATGACCCAAAATGCTCAATTTTTTTTGAAATTTGTGCTGTGGCTGAGCTATTTAGTACTATGCTCCTTCAAGGAAGCCTCGGCCAAGATACAGAGGGGATCGGGCCTTTTTCTCGATTTTAGTGCCTTTGCCAACCGCCTTTGAAGCACTTTCATCTTTGCCTTGCACACGTGCATCCTTGCCCAGTAATGGTTTTTCATGTTCCTCAGCAATCTTTTCTCTTGGTTGGCCTTAGCCAACAACCTCTCCAAATGTGCATTTTCCTGGAGGAGTATGGACTCTCGGTCAGCGGGCAATGGGTCACCGGGTCTTCTTCGATTCAAAATTCGGTCACTACGAATCCTCCATAGCTCATCAAGTGCTTTCTCCTCCTCCAACTGTTTGTTGCGCTGCTCCAGGTAAGTGATGGTCCATTAGGCACCCTCAAATCTCCTCTCTAAGGCATCATTTTCAGCTCTGAGATGCTGAATGATCTCCTTTGCCTCTCGGCTAGGAGAACTGACCTCATTACAAATTTACTTACAACCATATAGAGTGTTTTTCCTTGCACAATTTGATCATTACAAGCACATTCATGATGTTTCCCAACTAACCAACAACCATTCACAAGTTTGAAGGGCCTAACTTAAGCGATTTGATGAATTAAAGGAGGCTTGAGCAATTCTGAAATGAGTTGGGGAAGCTAGCTTGACATGTCGCGCCCCTCTCAACGTGTCGCGCCCGTTGCAAAATTCCACTATGTGAGACCCTCTGACATATCGCGCACCTAGCTTGACATGTTGTGCTTTTTAAGGAGGCTTTTAGAGGCCTTCCGGGTGTCAGAATCGGGCACAGGATAGCTCGTTGGAAAGGTATTTGAGTCTACTTTCCAACCCAACTAGAATTTTTCAATTTAGAGTTGATTTGACCTGTCAAAAATCAAATCTCCCAAGACTGGTCAAAAAGTGCCAAATGAGGCAGCCTCAAGGAAGAGTACTGTTGCAGTCAACTTTTGAATGCCTTCCTCAAACTCAAAGTTAGCTCATGATAGCTCACTGGAAAGATATTTTTGTCTAGTTATCATTTTACCCATAAAGAAAATCATTTGGCCAACCAAGCTAGGAGAAAATGTGATTTTCCCAAGGTCACTTCAGAGGTGTCTTTGATTTCTCCTGAGGCAACGGTATTCTTGACATTTATCTCAAACCATGACACTTGTGAAAAACGTGAAGGAGGTTTTTCTTATTTGGCATGTTTTCGACAAAAAACTCTCTCAGTTTCGCAAAATTCATCTTTTATTTCTCTGGAACATTATTTGAGTGCGACTTGTCCCGATGTGTGAAACAAAGAATTTTGTCGAAGTGGAGTGAAATGAAGGGGATAAGGGGCTTCTAAATTCTTGGGGAAATTTTTGGGAGTGGGGAGGGATGTTAGGAAGCAGGGGAAAGTGGAATATCAAATATTGAGTGAGGGGAAGGGGTCCAAAAGAGCAAAACACAGGCCAAACCTAGAAAATTGCCAGGTTGTAGCTAGAAACTAGGGTTTGTGCGAAAATGAGGAATTTGGGGAATCTAAGTGATGGGAAGCATTTGGTAAAGTACTTTAAGGGTAGGGGAAGGTGTATGAACATCAGGAAACAAGTTTTTCCGATAATTTGACCGTCCAAGAGAAATTGCCTTCAAAACCCTAGGAGAGGGAAATGAACTTGCCAAGGCACAACTGAAGCATGAACAAGATGTAAAATGACTCATTAGACACTGACATGATAATGAAAACCCTATGAATGATGATAGGCTCAGATGAATAGTGACATAGGTTGGCATTTGGGCAACTTTGAAAAGAGTGAGAGCAAACCCTAGACCTAATGCCTAGTGACCAAATTTTGCTTGAAGACTCACTGAAATGACAAACTTTGACCTTAACACTCTGAAACCACTTTGTAAGAGCATATTTGATCACTGGAGGAAGGCTAGAAAGACTGACACTAACACAGAGGACAAGAATGGAGTTCAAAGAACTAGACTACAACCGTTCTAGAGTGAAGTCAACCTCCAAATTATGAAGTATATTACGTGTGAGCGGCGATTTAGCATCGTGTATGGCTATCATTTCCAGTTGCTCACAGAACCCATGCACCAAATGGACCTACCCTCAGAACAAAAATTGAGCATTCCTTACTTCCTCCTGCAGTCCATGATTGAGTGTGCCACCAAACTGAGAGAGGGAACACCAGACCAGCTAGCCCATCATGGGATTATCAAGCTCCTCGTGGAAGATGCACTTTCACTGTCCCTCTCTCCTAGGAATTTTTTCAGAATATGTCGAAGGATGATGACATCCGAGTTTTGGCCGAGGAGCTCACTTCCTCCAGTAGTGAGGAGAAGGAGCATACTCAGGCAGAGAAGAAGGTTAAAGGACAAGAAACCCCGGGCAAAACACCAAAGAAAGAATACAAAGGAACATAAGAAAAGGGTCAAGCTACCAAAACAGGGGATGGTAAAATTGCAGCAACACCCAGGGAGAAAAGACTACAGAGCAGGGTAGAAAGGACTAAGAAAGTCCAAGTCAGTAAGGGCACCCCTAAGGCAGCCTCAACCAAGTTAAAGGAAAGAGTCCCCTCGGCCAAGCAGGCTAAAACAATGCCCTCGGCTTCTACAGGAAAGCAACAAGATATTTCTACAGGAAGTTTAAAAACATCTTCTACAGGAAACCAGAAAACAACCACTACAGGAATTTCTACAGGAAGTCTGAAAGAAGGATAACATAAGGAGAAGTTGACCAAAATTCTAGCTAGGGAGGCAGCAGCTGTGCTGGCCACCCTAAGTACCTCTCCCAAGCCAAAAGAGAAACGAAAGAGGGAGACTCCTCTGTATTTTAAAGCGACAAGGAGTGTGAGGATTAAGACTGGCAGACCCCAGCCTCCATCAAAAGAGCCAATCACAATTGTGGATACCCTTACCACACCAAAGGATAGGTCCCCCTCCAAGGCATCCATTACTTATGAGCGGGGGAGCCCGAAAACATCCTCATGGAGGGAAAGGATGGAGAAATTGAACTCAGAAGCCTCTCTACAGGATGTCGAGGCTATTATACAGGAAGCTTTGGCTAGGCTGAAAGAAACTAAGCAGATGGAGGAAAGAGCAGCCAAGTCACCACAGGAGGAGGAGAAGACCGATGTCATCATGGAACCAAGCCCCCAGCCCAGCCTGGGCTCTTATTATAAATTTTTGGAGGCCGGCAAAATTATTCCTCAAAAGTTCACAGTGCCACTGTTTCTAGCACTAGAGGAAGAAAGAGTATGAACCCACACTTGGATGAGGATCACTAAATCCAAGGGGGTAGCAGAAATAGGGCCTCTAGAGGAAAGGCTCAAGGAAACACAAAGGGAGTTGGCAAGAGTAAGGCATGTGGAAAGCTCCCAATAAGCCAAGTTAAGAGAAGAGAATGAGCTGCTTAGACAACAGCTACAGCTACAGGGACAGAGAAAAGAAGAGGACATAGCAGCCAAGGACACCTTAGCAAAACCTCAAGAAAAAGAAGGGATGCAAGCTGATCTTAAGGAACTAAACAGGAAGCTACAGGAAAGGGAATTGCAGGCAGGTATAGAGATACAATCCCTAAAACAGCAGATGTAAGAAAAGGAGGCACAATTGGCCTACATGGCCAGTTGGGCAATGGAAGCTCCGCAATGTAGGCAGCCGAACAAATCCTATGGCCTATACCTAAGGGATCAGTGGCTGCAATTCTAAATCAACACATTGGCATAGAGGGGTATCTCCCAAATCCAAAACCCCCAGCAATTCATGGATTTATGTAACAGCAGTTCATCGAAAGATAAGGCTAAGCTTTCAGAGTTTTACCTTCATAATTTGGCCCTTCCAAACATCACCTCGTGGGACCCCAACACAGTAGTAGGTGACATGCAACTGATGGCAATGACCTCATGGTTAAACCACGAAGAAAAGAGAGCGGATGAGGTCAGGAATGTCAGGGACCGAGAACTACATGAACCACTGCTGATTAAAGCAGAGCCAGGGGACCCCACAACATTGATATCCGCTCACCAGCACCTAGCAACCAACTCTCAGGCTTTATTAGAGTACATGGATCAGTAGGCCCAGGCCATAGCACACTTCGAGGATATGGAGCGATTACTAGGGGACAATTGCGTTCATGCTTGCACCCGTAGGTGGAACACATTGTCCCACAGCCTCAAAATCAGGGAATATCACACTCCAACTCGAATGAGGGAGGCCTTGGCACGAGTGCCTTTCTATAAGAAGTCTATGTAGAACCTCCAGGCCAGTTGGATAGGTGTCAAGCTAAGTCCACCCTTGCTTTTGGGATTGTTAGAAGGAGGCACAGAAGAGGAAGAGCATAAGCAGTGGGAAGAGGTGGAAAGGAAGGCCGAATTCCATGACAGTGAGGAGGACACTACTTCAGAATCCTGGGATGTGAGGGTGGTGATTAAAGAAATGAAAGACGAGGAGCTGGACTAGTTGCTCAGAGGATGAGCAACCCTTTTAGTGGGGGGGTGATGATGAGCCCCAAAATTGGTAACTTGTTGGGCTCATTTGGCCTAATTATCCTTGTTAAGTCCTTATTCAATCCTTCATTTTTCATAGCTTATGCATTATTTTCAGTATGTTTATGTCATTTGCACGAATAAGGGTAGTCACTCTTCCTAGGTGGCTAACACGTGCTCATTTCAGGTTTTTTTGACACATGTTGGAGCAAACCCCAGCAATCATGGGCTAGAAGACAACCAAGCCTGAGGTGAGGATTCATAGGGGGGTTGTCTATGGCATTAAATAACCCTTCCTCGGGATCTTCACCCCCAACTCCAAGCTCCAAAGGCCACCAAAACCGGATCTAGAAGGCAGCCAAACAGATTTTGGAAGGGACTGTCTAACTCACAATTTGGACAGCCGAGTCCCATAGATTTAGGAGGCCAGCTAGGGCCGTTGTGATGTATAAATGTTGAGGCCTCAGCCTTTGTAAGGGACTTTTGAAACCATTGCATATTTTGCACCACAGTGCTGTTAGCTTTAATTTGTTCTCTTGTAGCCATTTTTGGCATAACTCTTGACTTATGACTATTTTTTGATAATGAAAAGCAGTCTGATTTTATATCAACTCTGAGTTTTCTATAGGAGCCATAGCTCTCAGGGTTTGGCCCAACCTGAGAGCCTAGGGCTTCCTTTCTATACTGTTACTTTTCCTTTATGCATCGTTGTTTCCCTTCATGCATTTGAAACATATTTCTGTTAGGCAGATTTAGTTGTGTTGATTGGATAGATCAATGTTTATGAATAGAATTGCTTCAGGTGTTTTGGTAAGATAATAACAGAAAAAGCTCCAAAGGAAAGGGACAACCACACTCTCGGTTTCACCTCATCCTTATTGGATCAGGGGATGGAATTGAAGAAACAGTGTTGCCCCAACAAAAACACTAGTTTGCTTGACCATGCAATCCTTAGTGTATTGTTTTCCTTTGCAGAAATTAGTTATGGGTTTAGATCTCTGAAATGTTTCTTTGCATAGTTGATGAACATGGTTTTCTTTCCAAATAAAGCTGTTGTTCATTCATGTTGTTGATAGTTAGACTAGATTAGCTAGGACTTTGATCATTTGCAAGACTTTTTTGATTCGGTTGAATGTACACCGTGCAGGGCATCTCCACCACTCTTTCATCCACCTAAGCTTCATCTGAGCCACCTGTTCCATCTCCTAGCTAGGTTCCTCGTCTCCCATCTGTCCTTTTTCCCACGTAACCCTACCTACTTGCTCAATCATTACCTTAGCCTTCTTTAAGCCAAGTCAGCCTTCTACACCTTCTCACCACTCCACCCACCAGTCACTGGGTCACTCCAGGCCCCTATCCCACCTCCCTGTCCATTCATGCATCTTCCCTCACTCACCCATCCTCTAAAATCCACTTTTTAAACATCCTGTAGAAATTTCTGAACATCCTGTAGAAATCTCTGAACATCCTGTAGGACCCCTGCAGACTTCGTGTAGAAGCTCACAAATGAGGTTTCTTGATAGAAGAACTTTGTGAAACTCTCTAGAAGGGTGTTGGGGACTCCGTAGACCCTCTTTGAACCTTCCCAACCTTTTCCAAGCATTCCTCCTCCTTGATCCACCCCTGCACAGTAAAGAACAGTGAAAGCATATGCATGATAAAATTGACAACTTAATCAAAATTACAAAAGGATGTTTTCTTAGGACAGAGGTAGTCTAGACACATGTATTTTACCTTCATAGAAATAGTGGCATCTCTTTTAGTAGTTTGCATGCTCATCTTTGCATCAGTAGGACTAGCTGGTAGAATTAGGGTTTGCTAGGGTTTACACTTTCCTCCAGATTCTCAATCTCTTTTCGCAAATAGATTAGCTTCCTTCGAGTTAGCTTTCATACATCAATTACAAAGCTTCTTCTAAGAGCTCATAGAAGTTGGCTTAAGCTCCTAGCGGACTTGTGCTAGCTGACCAAGTGACAGCTGCAACAAGAGCTAGTACTTGTGCATACAACACCGTCGCTTCCAAGTTTGTTACGAACAACCGGGTTGATAAAAGTAAAGAAGGGAGTCCCAGGAGTTGCAGCATTATCGCTGCAATATTGGAGCCCACCATATTTTTGGCGCCGTTGCCTGGGAAGCGTCAGAGTATTGGTGATTGTTGCTTTTCTTCTATTTTCTCCTACAACCTTCTGCTAAGTAGTTTATTTCATTTCCATTCTGCAATTTCATTTCCGCAAAAGTATAATAGACATTTCTTCCTTTCATGGATTATCATTTCAATTCCGCCATTTCAATTCTGCAAGCGTAGCTTAGCATTTCAATTCCGCAGGCGTAGCTTAGCACTTCATTCCTGCAATTTCATTTGAGAAAAATAGATTAGTTCTTTCCTGCTTTCATTTCAATTCTGCATTTTCATTTCAGCAAGATAGTTAGTTGCAGTTCAATCTATTTTAGTTTTGCAGGTACTAGCAGAGAAAAAAAAGCAAAAGCAATCAAAAGCCTTTCCATTTCATGCGTCGTAGGAACAGAGGTAAAACCGACAAATTCTTACCTAACACCCCCATCACATCACTGAGCCAACCTTCTTTCTTCTCTGGTGACAGTGAGCTAGAAGAACCTATAGGTGAACCTCCTGAGATATACGAAGATCCTATAACAAAAGAAGAGTTAGAGAACAATCCATCTGAAGCCATGGCTGAAAACCGAAACGGTAGAAGAGAAGATGAGAGAATAGAGGGTGCCTTTCCCATTCGAGAGACCAATGGAGACATGAAAATGAAAAACATAAGTCCCTCTGCTCTACCTCACTTCCATGGACTAACTACTGAAGACCCTGATACCTTCCTGTTTGAGTTTTCTGTCATTTGTCAAAGATTCATTAAAAACTTTAGTAAGCTAGCCTCGCCATTGTTTGGCCTCTTAGAAAAAGATGTTGAGCTTAAATGGTCTGATGACTGCCAGAGGGCTCTGAATGAATTAAAGGATAAGTTGGTGTCCGCCCCAATTTTGAGAGGCCCAAACTGGGCCCTACCTTTCCACATCCACATTGATGCCTCGAACAAAGCCATAGGGACAACCTTAGGACAAGTTGAAGAAAAACTTCCATATGCCATATACTTTGTCAGGAAAAACTTATCCAAGGCAGAAATGAATTATACGGTAACTGAGAAAGAGTTCCTGGCCGTGGTCCATTCCCTGAACAAGTTTCGACACTATATCACTGGCTATCAAACATTTGTACATACTGACCATGCTGCAATTAGATATTTATTGAATAAGCCTGATGTGAATGCTCATATTATTAGATGGTTACTTTTGTTGCAGCAGTTTGATTTGACTATCGTTGACAAACCAGGTAAAGAAAATGTTGTTGCTGAATTCTTGTCTAGATTGGATTTTCCTGCAGGTGAAGAAGGAACAGTGGATGACCAGATGCCAGATGAACATCTGTTTGCTATCTCAGTACTCTCCCCGTGGTTTGCTGATATAGCAAACTATCTGGTCTTAGCACAGTTCCCTCCGCATCTATCCTCAAAGGAGAAGAGTAGAATCGTGAGGAAGAGTGCCTCATTCACTTGGATCGGGGGCAACCTATTCAAACTTGGCCCTGATCAGATCTTAAGGCGTTGTGTAAGGGAGGAGGAAGTATTTGACATCTTCCTAACCTGTCACGATGGGCCTTGTGGAGGACATTTTGCAGCCAAGAGGACCGCCTTCAAAATTCTACAAGCAGGTTACTATTGGCCCACTCTTAATCAAGATGTCAAAAGATATATCAGCCAATGTGACTGATGCCAAAGGATGGGGAAATCGACTCCAAGGGACGAAATGCCTCTCCAGCCTCAAGTGACTCTTGAGATATTTGAGAAATGGGGTATGGATTTTGTGGGTCCTATCAACCCTCTTTCAAGGCAAAGGTCTTACATCATTGTGTGCACATACTATCTGACAAAGTGGGCAGAAGCCAAGGTAATGAAAGCAACAACAGAAGAAAAGGTGGTTGAATTTTTAAGAGAAAACATTTTCTACAAATTTGGCTACCCAAGAGATTTAGTCACCGATCAAGGAAGCCAGTTCACCTCCAACTTGATTGAATATTTGCTTGCTCATCACAAGATCAAGCATAGGAATTCCACTAGGGGTGATTTTAGGGGTGAATGTTCGCCCTTTGGCGAAATTAAGGGGTTTTAAATTTTTAGTGGGCGAATATTTTGTATCATAGTACATTTTTACAAATCACCTCAAATAGCCCACCTATATTTTAAGGGAGAGAGTAAAAAAGGTAAATTTAGCGCTTGAAATTAGGAGTTACAACCTTCCATTCGCCCATTTTCAAGAATAGGTTTTATTTAAGTGAATCCATTCGCCCATTTTCAAGAATAGGTTTTATTTAAGTGAATCCTATGGGCCAAAGGCCCAAATACCATATTTATAAAAGAGGTATGGTAAATTAATAAAAATATAAATAAATGAGAGGTATGGTAAATAAACAAAGCATTTTTTATATTTTCTCCATAAGTCACCTTATATACATGCAAGCGTGTAGACAAATAAAAATATAAGTAAAGTGGAGGCATGGTAAATAAATAAAACGTCTTTTTATACTTACTCAAAAGGTATGGTAAATAAATAAAAATATAAATAAACAAGACGCATGGTAAATAAATAAAACCTCTTTTTATATTTAGTCCATAACCCTCGTTCTATTTATGAAGGCTCAAGAAAGAGGTTTTATTTAAGG
>APFE031424492.1:0-18172 GCA_000404065.3 Pinus taeda | reverse complement strand
ACTAAGCTTAACTTAGTTGCTTTTATGTATTTATTCTAAAACTAATATTGTAGAATCATTTTTTTTTTTTCATTCTTTTCTCAATTCTTGCTCGCTTCCTTCCTTCTCTTGCAAGCTTGTTTATTGTTTTGCGGATCTAGATCTGTGTATCTCAAAATCTTACAGAATATTTGTACAAAAATATTTCCATCGTGAAGGGAGAGAGTATCTTAGACTTTGCAGAGTTGGGATAGTGTAATTTATCATTGTATTATTCTCATATGAACCTTCTCTTATTGTTGCATGGGGATATTTTCAAATGCAAAGAAATATATGCCATATTCCACTTTTAGAGTCTCTAGTGACATGTTACCTTGTGTGACTATGGAATGCGAGTGCTCCATTTTTTATAATTTCTTCAAAAAACATTTAGACAATCATTTATGGAGAATCAAAGTGTTTACATAGAGGAGATGGTATAATTGATCAGCTGCTAAGCTCAAGAATGCCTCAAGTACCAAAGAAATAAAAACCAATGAAAATTTACTAATTGAGAGGCACAAGCTAAGCCTTTCTTGAAATTTGGCATCTGAACATATGATTAAAGTTGGCCTAGAGATTTATTGTGGAAGCTTTAAGATGGAGTTGTTAAGTTGTATTGTGAGATTTGGGTTTCTCTTTTAATGTTGCTTGTGACATAGGGAGGTCAAAATCAAGAATACGGAATTGGAGTGCAGATTTGATCCAAAAGAAATTTGGTTTTCTTTGCAGTACTATTTTGTAATGGGGAAACACATTTTTTCCATAGTGTTCTACTTGTGTTTTTAATGCATATATCACTTAGATACATAAAATAATAATTACAGTTCTGCTCAAAGTAAAACTTCCAATTTTACCATCACATACATAAGGTATTATTGAAAAGATAGTGTAAAACCAATTTTCCAAATCGAAAATATGCTTCAAATTTTAGCATTACAATGCTATATATGTATTTCATAAGATTCTACAACCGTTGGATTTCTTCTACCAATTAATGCTTCAAGAAATATGCTAAACAATGAATACAAATAAAAAACCCCTAGTTATCATGTATTAAACCCTAAGTCACTTTTGCCTCGTTGATGGTGATGTCTAGCAAGTATATCACTATAGGTCGAGGTCTCATAAGTCCTTCTTATGTGAGTATAGGAACATAACTATGTCAATCTACGCAACATCACCACACATAGGAACCTTCTTACATCATATTGACATGTTACTCTAGGGTTTACTATGCAATAAATAAGAGGTTCTCTTCAAGGAAACAAAAAAGTTTGTTGTGCCCTTCGAAGATCCAATAGAAGAGTGAGTAACCATTCCTTATGGAGATCAACTACCCTCATGCTAATCCTACCCTCTATTTCCATAATTATAGAGGGTGAAATAGCCCCTAACGAGTGCCATTACTCGAAATGGAGGCGATTAAAAAAAAATCTGATATGAAATCGAGGCGATGGAAGCAAATATGACCTTCAAACCCGGGGTATCTCGGGTTGATTTCTGATTTATGCTTTTTTTTTTGGCTAAAATATAATAATTATCTATTTTTGAAATATTTTTTAGCTTAACTATAGAAAACAAGTGTAATATAAAAATATAGCCCCTCCAAAATATAAAACCCCATGAATTTCACGGATGGGATAAAATTTAGCCCTAAAATTTTCTATGGTTTTAAGTGGAAAGTTAATTTGGAATGGACAAAAAAAATAAAAAATTAGGATCTATATACTCATCCATAGACAAAATAATTTAATTCCTAATTGTTTAATGAACAAAAGTAAATTCTAACAGGAAAATGGAAAAATTATATGTAAGGACAAAATGGTTGGATCTCCTTTTATGAATGGAGACTGAAATAAATGAATGATTCTATTCAATTGATGGATAATGGGGAAGAAAAAGAAGAAATTGAGGTTATCCCCCCAAGACATAAATGGAAGAGTCTATATGGAAGAAAAATTGAATCCAAATCCATCCTTCCCCCTTTTAAAGGAATCATTCTTGAAGACAAAAATAAGAAATAAAAAGTAATCCCATTGGTCTTAAATGAAGAAGCCCCTTTGAGTAGAGTAGAAAGTAGAATTCAAACTATTGCTGAACAACTAAATTGGACCAATATTGCGTGAAGCGGTATGTCATTAAATCCTTTGGTTAAAAATGATTATTCCTAGAAAATGCATGCTCATAGCCTCCAAGTATTAACAAATTGATGGGACCAGCCCGCAATTCCACACAATAATGCTTATCAACAACACAATAATACACTAATCAATAATTAAATGATTAAGCAATGATTTTTAGGACTTAACAGTTGTGATTAGTGGTTAATCTTCAGATGATTCTAGACTTCAGCAGATGGCATTTATGGTGGTCTTTAATTAGGCTCAGCTGGCATTATTCACCTCGTTTTCTACTTCTCACTCCTTGGTCTACGCCAAAACCCTGTTTACCATGTCAACTTTTCATTTTCGCACTTGCAACTTTACTTCATTGAGGGTTTGGTCTAGAAGTGATTTTTTGTGCTCTCGATGGATGAAAATGAGCAACACGCTCTGTGTGCACCAGCTATGGGTTGCACTGCTTGCTGGTATGGCTCTGTCCCTTGTCCCTGTGACTTATTTGCTCGACTCCTTGGCACAAAATGACGGTTATGGTCGTTCACATAAGAAAAATGACCATTCTAATTGTCTGTTTGGTTACTCAACTGTTATTTGTTCCACTATTCTCATTTTATTGTGGTTCTACTAATTGTTAAATTTGATTAATGGTTTTGCATGCTATAGGTCACAAACGCGGTGGCCTCCTTCTGCTCGTAATTCTCTTTAAGTAAGCTATCTCTCCATGATTTATTTTTCTCCTTGTCTTTCTCCAGTTATAAAGAAGATTGCTCCTTGGTCTCAAGTTGTCGCCATGGATTGTGGCTCAGTGGGTTTGCATTCTTTGCGTGTGGCTAAACCTCCAAGTATGTTTCTTTTTCTCACTGTAGACATAGTTCATTACCCTTCGTTCACTTTTCCTTTTCTCTTTTGATAGTTGGGCTGACAGTGTTGCCTTGTTTTGATTGCGCAGGTCGAGGGTTTTCTCTTTGGTGTGGTTGGTGTGAGTGCCGCGGCTCTTTCTTGGTAGGCTCTACCGTTGTTATCAACTTGTTTTTATTATTAGTCTCTGTTGGTTTTCTTGGGCAGAGTCCCAGTTCTTGTTCGCTTATACTGCTCTATGGTTGCTACGCGATGTCGGTTAGTTTGGTACAAACCCTCATTTGTATTTCACAAATTTGTAATTGTAAAACATTGTTTTGGAGTTTGGTACAAACCCTTGGTTGTATTCTGTAGTTTTGTAATTGTAAAATACTATGTAGGAGTTAGGTTGTACAAAAGCCTCACCTAGGGTTCTGCTGGTTCATTTGGTTCTGTCATTGTTCAACGGGTTATCCCTAGACTATCATATGTATACAGATATTTTTTTTTGGAAAGAAAATAAAAATAGTGTATTCGGTTATACTTGTTACCTCTGTCCTCGATTTTTTTACTTAGCGTTTATATACTCGTTCTAGGTTGAACTCTTGGAAATGTGTCTGTTTCTTTTGGTCATGGACTTTGTTTGTTGTTTGCGAGCCTTCGTACTAGAAGTTCTCGTGCAATTTTCCTTTGTCTACCTTCTGTTCTTTAGGAGATAAAATAAATGAAAAGGATATGCATGCATAGTATCTACTTATTTTAGCTTATTCAATGATTAGGGAAAAAGTAGATATATATTTCAATGATTGTTACGGATGGACTCGAGTGAAAGAAAATTATTCTTTGTATTCTATTACTATTCTCATATGTTGAACCCCTCAGAATGATTTACATTTCGTATTTGTACTGTTTGCCCACAGTTACCTAAACTGTGCATAGTTATGCTTCAGTTGTTTCTTTTATTAGTTACATAACTGTTAATTAATTCGGTTCTTCTTGCGCTGCAAGATTTTTACAATTGACATGTATGTATTTTTTTTTATTCTAAATGGAAGAAAATAGTTATAAGATAATTACTCACTAAAAGATAGACAATTGTGACAATGACCCTAACTAATACTGAAATTAAAAAGAAACAACAAGTCCCTACATTCTGCTTTAACAAATTAAACATAAAGAAACCAATCGTTGATAAATCTTTCCACCTTGGCAGAGACCAACACCCAATCACAGTGCCTTTAGCTGGATGCTTCTACATCAACCTCCCAGGGTAAAAAGAAATCATGACTCCTGTCCATGAGCTTCTCGACTGAATAACCAGCCTGCTCTATCTACCTGGCGTCAAGCCACATATTGTCCTCAATAGGACAGTTCTTCCACTTGACCAGATATTGCAGAACTCTTTCCGCTGAGTTCGCTTGGCCACCTGAGTGTCGAGGATCCTCTCGATCTCAGGGGGCTGAACATAAGGCATTTGTCTCATCCAAGTCTCACTTCTGTCTTGGGTGTCCCGTGTAGGCCTTGTGGTATTGTCTTCCTCTGGACCAGTAGTGTATGGAAATAGGTCTGTCACATTAAAGATGGGCAAGATTCCTATTCCTGGTGGTAGTTGTATTTCATAAGCATTGCTGAAAATTTCTAGAGAATTTTGCAGGGACCTATCTTTTTGTACTTCAGCTTGTTGTATGCACCTCTAGGAAAATGTTCCTTGCGCAGATGTGTTAGGACTTCATCCCCTACATTGAACTACATCTCTCTCTGTTTCAAATGCTCACTGCTTATATTTTTTACTGTTGTCCTGCAATTTTATTTTCACATGCTCGTGCAGATCATTCATCGCTTTAGCAAATTCTTTCCCATTAGCACTCTATCTTTCTTGCTGTCCTAGATCTCGCAACTCATGCACTCCGCGAGGATGCATGCCATACAAGATCTGAAAAGGATTGTAATCCATGTTACGGTTGGGCGAGTCGTTATAAGTAAACTCTACCTAAGCAAGTACTCAATCCCGCATTCGCGAATTTTCACCAATCAAACTTCGTAGCAGGTTCCCCAAATTTCTGTTTACCACCTCTATTTGTTGGTAGGTCTGCGGGTGATAAGCAGAGATAAAACTTAACTGCGTGTCCATCTTCTTCCACAGGGTGTGCCAAAAGTGCCCTATAAACTTCACATCCCTGTCAAAGAGAATGGACTTAGGTAGACCATATTGTCTAACAATTTCTGTAAAGAACAAGTGGGCCATGTGAGTGGCATTGCTAGTTTTTCCACAAGGGATGAAATGTGTGATCTTCGAAAACTAGTCCACTACTACCATCACCGAATCATAACCCCACTATGTCCTTAGTAGACACAAGACAAAGTCCAAGCTGACTGAGTCCCACGGCCTACTTGGAATGGGCATTGGCATGTAAAGTCCCATATTTTGATTGTGTCCTTTTGACAACTGACACACCTTACATCTGGTCACAAATCTCTGCACATCCATTCACATTTTTGGCCAGAAACAAAAATGGTTGAGTTTCTCAAATGTTTTTTCTATACCGAAATGTCCGGGTAGACCTCCACTGTGCTTCTCCTGAATGATATTCTCTCTCATTGAGCAGTCGGGGATGCATAACTGTCCCCCTCTAAATAACAACTTCTCCTGCAAATTATAATCCAACCACAAACTATTGTCTCTAACCAAAGGATTATGATAGGATTCATATGCCTCCTTGAAATCCATGTCAGTCTAATACAAGTATTTCAAGTGCTCAAAGCCCAGCACTTGTATCATACTCTCTTGCAAGAGTAAGGCTCTTCTGCTCAATGCATCCGCCACCTTCTTGGCCTGCCTGCTGATGTGTTTCAACAAAAAGGTGAAACTCTACAAATATTCAACCCACTTAGCATGCTTGTGATTCATCTTATGTTGTTGCATCACATATTGGAGTGCAGAATTATCTGAGAATAAAACAAACTCATTCCACAACAAATAGTGTCTCCAGTGCTTCAATGCTTAGACGACAACATAGAATTGCTTGTCATAGGATGAATACTTCTGCATGCTTTCATTCAACTTCTCGCTAAAAAATGCAACAGGTTTGTCTTCTGGGCTAAGTACAACTCCAATGGTTGTACTACTTGCATCACATCGAACCTGAAAAAGCTTTTTAAAATATGGCAATCCTAGGATCGGTCTCTCTGTGATCTTCTTCTTCAATAGCTGAAAACTCCTCTATACTGCCTCTGTCCAACGAAAAGGTTGACTTGCCTTATTTATAGTATCCAACATAGGTGCACAGATTTCATTGAAATTTCTTATAAATTTTCGGTAAAAACTTGCTAACCCATGAAAACTACATACCTCAAATAGACTTTTTAGGGATGGCCAGTTGACAATTGCTGCAATCTTCTCTCGGTCCATCTTCAACTTGTTTTCTGCAATCATGAAACCTAGATAAACCAATTCTTTTTGCAGAAAAGTGCACTTTTTCAGATTTATGACCAGCTTATTCTGCTACAATTTTTCCAGCACTTTTCGAACATGTCGAAAGTGTTCCTCTCTTGTCTCGCTGAAAATTAATATATCATCTAGATACACTATTATAAACTTCCCAATGTATTCTTTCAGCATTTCGTTTATTAGTCACATAAAGGTACTGGGTGCATTGCTCAGTCCGAATGGCATTAGCAACCACTCATACAGTCCTTCATTGGTCTTGAAGGCTGTCTTGCACTCATCCCCTTCTCAGATGAGAATTTGATGATACCACTCTTTAAATCAATCTTTGAAAAATATGTTGCCCTGCTCAGGCAGTCCATCATGTCGTCCATCCATGGTAGTGGAAATCTGTACCAGATGGTAATCTTGTTGATGGCCCTCGAATTTGTGCACATCCGCCATTCTCCTCCTTTCTTGGGAGCAAGAACTATTGGAACTGTGCAAGGGCTCAAACTCTCGCCTATCAGCCCTTTATCTAGCCATTCCTGCACTTGTTTTCTGATATCCTCATTGTCTTTGGGGCTCATCTGATACACTACCTTATTTGGTAGACTTGCTCCGAGTATAAAGTCAATATGATGACTTATACTTCTCTTAGGAGGAAGTTTATCTCGCAAGTCATCAACTACTATATTGCTAAACTCCTATAGCATCTGCTGAATTTCCACAGGAAAATTTGACACCTCTGTGTGTAGAAGCACTATCTTCGCTCTTCTTACAACAATATAGCTTACGTCATTGTCTTCAATCTACTTTAAAAACTACTTTCCCACTTGTTTCCACTGTCTCTTCTTCCTTGATGGGCACAAGCATGTGCTTGATACCATCTTTGATAAACTTATAACTATTTGTCTTCCTGTCATGTACCACCTTTCTTTCATATGGGCATGGCATGCCTAGGAGTATGTGACATACATCTATTGGCATTATATCACAAATGACCTTATCCTTATATCTGTTGATATGGAACTCCACTTCGCATTGCTCATCTACCAACAGTTGATGGCCTTTTTGCAACCATGATACCTTGTAAGGAGTGGGGTGCTTTAATTTCTTCAACCCCAACTTCTCCACCATCTCCATGGCAACCAGATTATCTGTGCTCCCACTATCGATAATCAACTTACAACATTTGACGTGTGACTTAAAAACTGTCTAAAACAAAACTTTCCTTTGAGTTTGTTCAGCTGTTTTTTTGGCTGGTTTCAACAACACCTTGTTCAAAACTATGGCTTCCCCTATTTCCGGCACATTTTCTGCTTCTTGGGGAGGTGCCTCTGCTTCCTCTGGTTGTGTGACATACGCATCACTCTGTCTAGCTTGTTTCGCCTCAGGACACTCAAAAGATCTGTGCCCCCACTTGTTGCACCTGTAGCACTAATAGTTAGCTCCTCTGCCTTGGCCATTTCCCCTACCTCGCTGATATGGCCTACCACGTCTCGTGTTGTCACCTTTTTCTACTGTCCTAGAAGCTTTGGAATTGTTGCCTTCTTCATTACTGCTAGCAATTTTCCCTTTGCCATAAGACTGTCTCCTTCCTCTACCAGTTCCCCGTCCTCTCCTAGCATTTTTTTTCTAGTTATCTTCTCTTCTACTTTCATAGTACTCTGATATGCTTCTTCTATACTTTTCGGGAAAAGAATATTGATTTCATCTAATATTTCTAATCTCAATCCATTCACATACCTAACTGTTTTCTCGAGGGTATCCTCTGTATAACCAGCTCTCAAATTTACCTGGTATAATTCTTCGGTGTACTCTCTTATTGTTATCCCTTTCTATTTCAAAATTTTCACTTGCTAATGCAGTGGAATCTGGTAATCCTTGGGCAGAAATCTGCCTTTCAATTTGGCTACCATCCTTGACCATTTCTTTATCAGCAACTTGTTCATCCTCCTTGTCTCCACTTGGACATTGTCCCACCATAGGGTTGCGTGTACCCTCATCTTTGTCGTACCAAAACACGTCTTCACATTAAAAATACTTATCCAGTTCGTTGATCCAATCCAACAGAACTTCTGTGGACAAGCTGCCATCATAATTTGGGGTTTCTCATTTAGGCTTACTACTTTCCAATAGGACTGACCTCAACAGTATAATTTCCAGTCCTTCTTCATCCGATCCATTTTTTATCACTATAACTTCATCTTCGCTGTCATCTCCTACCTCTGGATCCCTTCTCCTTCCTACTTCAACTGTCTCGAAATGGGAAGTAAGGATCCTGATCCTCTCTCGAAATCCCTCATCTGCTGCTCTCCAAGTACCTCTTCCATGTCCTCGTCTTCCAACTTCCATTTCTCTGGAAAAACACTAAATCCTACTCTTCTCAGGAAGAAAACACTAAATCCTACTCTGATACCACTATCATGGGACCAGCCCGCAGTTCCACATAATAATGCTTATCAACAACACATTAATACACTAATCAATAATTAAATGATTAAGCAATGACTTTGAGGACTTAACAGTTGTGATTAGTGGTAAATCTTTGGATGATTTTGGACTTTCGTGGATGGCATTTATGGTCGTCTTTAATTAGGCTCACCTAGCAGTACTCACCTCATTTTCTATTTCCCATTCCCTGGTCTACGCCAAAACCATGTTTACCATGTCATTTTTTCATTTTGGCACTTCCAACTTTACTTCGTTGAGGGTTTGGTTTGGAAGCGAATTTTTGTGCAGTGGATAGATGGAAATGAGCCACAGGATCTTTTTGAACGAGCTATGGGCAGCGCTACTTGCTGGTATGGCTTTGTTGCTTGTCTTGGTGACTTATTTTCTAAGCTCTTTGACATAGAATGATGGTTATGCCCGTCCGTGTAAGAAAAATAACCACTTTAATTGTCTGCTCAGTTACTCAACTGGTATTTGTTCCACTATTCTCATTTTATTTTGGTTCTCCTACTTGTTAAATTTTATTAATGGTTTTGCATGCTATAGGTCATAGCCATGGCGGCCTCCTTCTCCTTCCAATTCTCTTTAGGTAAGCTATCTCTCCATGATTTATTTTTCTACTTGTCTTTCTCCGGTTCTAATAAAGATTGCTCCTTGGTCTTTGGTTTTCATCGTGGATTTTGGCTCAGTGGGTTTGCATTCTTCCTGTACAGCTAAACCTCCAGGTAAATTTCTTTTGCTCACTGTAGATACAATTCATTACCATTCGTTTGCTTTTCCTTTTCTCTGTTGACAGTTGGCCTGACAGTATTGCCCTATTTTGGTTGCACAGGTCAGGGGTTTGCTCTTTGGTGTGGTTGGTGTGAGTGCCACGGCTCTTTCTCGGTAGGCTCTGCCACTATTATCAACTTTCTTTTATTACTAGTCTCTATCAGTTTTGTTGGGCAGAGTCCTAGTTCTTGTTTTCTTATACTTCTTTTTCGCCGCTAGGTGACCTGGGCTAGTTTGGTACAAACCCTCATTTGTATTTCATAATTTTGTAATTGTAAAACACTTTTTTGGAGTTTGGTACAAACCCTTGGTTGTATTCTGTATTTTTGTAATTGTAAAATATTGTGTAGGTGTTAGGCCGTCCAAAACCCGTGCCTAGGGTTCTGCTAGTTCGTTTGGTTTTGTCGCTATTTGATGGGTTATCCTTGGACTGTCACATGTATACAAATATTTTCTTTTTGGAATGAAAAGAAATACAATGTATTCAGTTGTACTTATTACCTTTGTCCTGGATTTTGTTACTCAACATTTAAATACTCGTTCTTGGTTGAACTATTTAAAATGTTCTTGGTTCTTTCGGTCATGGACTCTGTTTTTTGTTTGCCAGCCTTCGTACTAGAAGCTCTCGTGCAATTTTCCTTTGTCTACCTTCTATTCTTTAGGAGAGAAAATAAATAAAAAGGATATGCATGTACAATATCTGCTTATTTTAGTTTATTCAATGATTAGGGAAAAAGTAGATAAATATTTCAATGGCTGTTAGAGATGGATTCGAATGAAAGAAAATTATTCTCTGTATTCTATTACTATTCTCATATGCTAAACCCCTCATAATGATTTACATTTCGTATTTTTACTGTTTTCCCACAGTTACCTGAACTGTGCACAGTTACACTTCAATTGTTTCTTTTATTAGTTACATAACTGTTAATTCATTCAATTCTTCTTACACTGTAAGATTTTTACAATTGACATGGATGTATTTTTTTTGTTCTAAATGGAAGAAAATAGTTATAAGATAATTACTTACTAAAAGATAGACAATTGTGATAGTGACCCTAACTAACTATACTATTCCCTAACTAATATTGAAATTAAAAAGAAACAACAAGTCCCTACATTCTGCTTTAACCAATTAAACATAAAGGACCCAATCACTGATAAATCTTTCCACTAGAGACCAACACTCGGTCATGGTGCCTTTAGATGGATGCTTCTACATCGCAAATTGTATTTCATCTTTTATAAATGAAATGAGTTTTTCAGTTTCAGAAATCAAATATGGAGTAAGTGACACTAAAAGGCATATTTTTTTTTATGCGAAAGAAAACTACAACGAGCTTGATAAAAATTTGGAAACTACTTTTGAAATGATGGGAGGAATTTTAGTAAATTTTACTAAAAGGAAGGTAGAAAAATTTCCCACTTCTTGTCTTATTTCCCATACTACACTGCATAGTACAATTGTAGCCCGTTAGAAATCCACAGAGAAATTTCCAACTCAGTTTTCCAAAGATATTAGAGAAATTTTGCGGTTTAAAATGGGCTTACTGGTGAATATTATAAAATAATAGTAGAATTAATAAAATTAGACTAGATTACTTCATCAATATTTGGAGGGAAAGCATTAAAAACTATTTTTCAACTAGTATTTTCAATTTATTTTGCTATGATATTACTCATTGGATGTAAAATTTAAGTTTTCATCCAAGAAGTAATCATGTTTCATAGTTCTGATGGACCCTACTACACGAAAAATTTGAAATACATGGAAAAACATGATATGATTGCAATCATGTGTTTTTATGTATATCACATGTTTCTAGTAGTAGGGTCCATCAAAAGTATGCCAAACGGATAATCATTGGATGCAAAATTAAGTTTTGCATCTAACAAGTGCCCTCACTCAAAGTTTGAGTAAAACCATAGGGAGATAAGTTTAAAATATGAGTTCAAAAAGTACTTTTTTCTATTTTTTATCTTTTTTACCTTTTAATCTAAAAATGTGAATCATCCCCCATGGTTGACATCATCGTATTGAATCCTATTAGTTCTTCTAAATTTGATCTTTGTTGTACATTTTTGTTTTGACCCCAATTTTAGACCTCAGAATTTATCTAATGAACAAAGTGAATCATCTTCAAAATAACAAGAACACTTCTTGGTTACTCACGTAGCAACTGTTACAGAAACATAATATGATCTAAAAAGTAAGGGGGAAATGCCTTAATCTCAAATAGTTTGTTATGATTGGTATCCATAATGGAATGTTGATGACATGTCACTTTGACAAATTAGACAGGCTTTGGGTAAAATATTTTTTTTTCTATAAGATCATGTGCATAAAAAGAAAAAGTAAAGTAGAAGCATTGAAAGAAATTATTCAATGCTTTAGTGGACCCTTGTTCAAATGGTGGAAAGCAAAATCTTCTCATGAGTTGGTAGAGAATATGGAGTGAGAAGTTATGAACGATGAAAGTAGCAACATAACTTACCATGAATATGGTCACCCTTTTAGAAATATGATAGGGACCCTTACTGCTTTAAGCTTAAAGAATCGGTGTCGAATTGAAAAAGAAATATCTCATAAACATGATTTAATCCTCATGAATATGAAATGCAAGAAAATGTCTCATTATGGCGAGTTTCATAAAGAGTGGACACAAAGAATCAATTTCGTAAAACATAGTAAGAATATTCTATGGAAATAAACTTATTTGGATGATATTCCTAGCAAGTTTGTTGAATATTTGTAAACATGAGAAGTATTCAAGCATCCTTATGAATTCTTAGACAAGGAAAAATTTATTGATTGAATACTACTTCATTAGTATCCTTAAGAATTAATATGAAAGTTATAAAACCAATACAAAAGATGTTGAGACTTCATGATAGAAAGTCCATTTCTGAAAAATAAAGGTTAACTATAGATGATCTTTCAAGAAGCAAGAATAAGGCTAAGGAGATCATAAAGAAAATTCAAACATTCAAAAGAAAGATAAAATATTATCCTACAGAAGAAGAAGATAAAAATCCAATTATTATTCTCCAGAGGATATTAAACTCAAAATGCATAATTTTTTAGGTTGTGCAAAGAACAGTATGTTGGCTCTCTTGACCAACATGTCTCCTTTTTTGAAAAAATTATAGAAGAAATAGTTTCCTTCATATGAGATGCAAAGCATGAGGGTGATGAAGAAAGAGAAACCCACTATGCACATACACATGTGGATGATGAAATTGACATTGAAGACGAAATTGAAAATACCTTAGCAAAATTTTAAGAGAATCTACAAACGAGTGTTGAGTTTGACTATGAATTTGAATCATTATTCCTTAACAAGTGACTTGCAAAACCTCAGTATGACGGAAATGAAAGTGAGTATGAAAAATATTCCATATAGCTACATTAGAGGAAGAAATAGAGAAAATGAGACAATCATTAGAGTTGTTGAAGATTTTGAAGTATTGGAAAATGGGTTTAACAAAAATGAAGAAATTGTTTTTATGTTATAGAGGTTGATATAAACTTCAATGTGTACAAATTACAAGAAAAACCAAATAAATAAAAAAAGATATATTACTAAGAAATACCACAATAGAGTTAAAGTCAAAGAATATTAAAAGAAATGTTGTAGAGAAATAACACAATAAAGTTAAACTTGAAGAATAAGAGAAGAAAGTGCTCCTAATATAAAATATGGAGCAAGCTCATACTAGACGAATAGCTACATCAACATTCAAAACAAGTATTTTTAAATTTGGACTTCATGTGAAGTGTTATAAGCCTAGCATCAACCAGAAATAATGATGAAGTGTCCAATTAATTTAATTACTGAGAGTATTCACAGTTTTTAATTATTTTATATGAAGATGCATGTGTTCTATCTAAAGTCTAAATTTAGAAAAGCCTTAGGTATGCATGTAAAGGATAAAGTAAGTGTGGAAAGTATTAACATTCAGCTAGGATCGGTCAAAAGGATCTCTAAAAAAAATTGTGTTTATTTATTTTGTATTCTAAGTTGTATCAAGCAACTCAAATTCATAACTTACAACTAAGGTGGTATTTAAAATAAAATAAAATATGTGTATTTAATAGTTCGGTAAAATTAATCATATTTAACTAAGTTAATATAAAAAATATTAATTATATTTCATTTTAAAATTACTTCAATTTTTTATCTATTCCATTTGCAATGTATATTAAATGTAATTTTAAGTTTTTATTCAATAAGGTTAAAATTAAAATCAAGAGCATTTCAAAAATATTTGAAATTTAGTTTTAACGATAAAAATAGAATAGTTCAAATTAAAATATCACCTTTCATTTTAAATTTGAAGAGAGGGTATGTGCATCTTTTGCTTTTCAAAAAATAGTTAATGAATACGAAAACTATCGTGTATAAGTTGTTTGAGGATTTTTCTGGTAAAACCCCAAAAACACAAAAATAAAACACACAGAGGCAATGCTCTATTTCCTTTACTCCACAGGATCTCTTTTGTGCACAGGGAAGCTTTAAAAAAATGACTGAAGAACAGAGTATTACATATCGAGAAAAGGATTTCTATTCATTAAAACAAAATTCACTCATACATATTCATCCTCTTTGCTGAGAGGGATTCACCCAAAAACTTTTCACCAAAAACAAAACTACTCTGCCTCTGTTATAATTGATTTTTACACTGCTGTGTAAAATCTACATTCACATTTACTGCTGTAAAGATGAGCTTTTACATTTACCACTTCTTGTTTCCCACTGCTGTGTATATCACAAAATAAAAATACAAAGAAATACAAAAACTCTCATACTTCTTCTACGCACAGAAATACAAAGAAATACAAAAACTCTCATGCTTCTTCTACGCACTGCTGTGCGATATTCTCTTGCAAAAATCAACTAAGTTCAACTCCTGGAAAATACATGCGCTCCACCATTTTCTTTATGCACTGCTGTGCAATTTTCTCTCAGTTTTATTTCGCTCCCCCGAGTTCTCATATTACGAAAATCAACACACATTTTTTTTGTTTTAAACATATTACAACGCACAATTACATTTTACGTACCGTAAATAAAAAAAATTAAATATTTACCAACACCTATGACAACTTATTAAATGCCTTCATGGAAAAAATATGCAGTCAACCAAGCTTGTATTTTACTCCACGCAACATTAACTGCAGGCTCCTATGCATCTTGGAACAATCGACGACAAAGATCGATGGAGTAGATCGGACGACGGAGGAGAATATCGGGAGGCCTTACTTGATTGAACGATAGTACCTGAGATGTCAGAATTGGTGACGTATGGGGAGAGCCACGCGTCAACATTATATTTTCTCGGGCCCTTGTTGTATGAAAACTGCCTTCACGCAAAGGCGGTCCGAGAAGCTCACAGCGGTTTTCTGGTTTTGCTACGGTGGTTTTGGGCGTTGGTACGGCTGCGTTGAAATTACATATTCAACACTCCCCTTTAATTTCAACTGCTGGGCGTTCAGTCATACCCAGAGACTTTCTCAACTCCTTGACATGCTGCTGTTACAAAAGAGTCTTCCTCTTAACAGAGGGATTCACCAACACTGCTTCAGATGCAGTTCCAGAAACAACGAAAGAGTCTTCCTCACACAGAGGGATTCACCAGAGATTATGCTGAAGAGTATCTTCCTCTAAACCAGAGGGATTCACCAGTCTATGCTGAAAAGCATCTTCCTCTTGACAGAGGGATTCACCAAGACTTCACTTCCTCTCACAGAGGGATTACAACCAGATACTGCTTTACATGTAGTTCCAAAACAACAAAAATATTACTCTGCCTCTTTTACAAATAATTTTACACTGCTGTGTAAAATCCTCATTCACTGCTGTAAAATAGAAATTTTCTTACATACAACCTAATTACATTCGCACTGCATTTCAATGCATTTCAATCTCCCAACAAAACAGAATTTACATAACTCTTTTTCACTGTTGTGTGAAAAATAAAATTTACTTTTATTCCTGTAAAATTTTTCTGGTTTCATTTACTCTGCTCAGGGTGCTGCATTTTTCCCTTGCTTCACATTACTTGCAGATCTTCACCAATAAAAATTATGTTTGCGCTGCTGCACATTCCTTTCCTTTCCCACCAGTGAACAACCAAAAATCGTCATGCTGCTGCGTTTTTTTCATCTTAACAAAACCTTACAAATCCATTCTTTACATTACATAAAAACTACTATGCATTTCAATGCATGAGCTCCACAAAATTACCACGCTTCTATGCATTCCCATTCACACTACTGTGAAAAACCTATAGCCCATTTGCAAGCTGCTCTGAATTCTTTTTCTTTTCAACACGCTGCTGTGTTAAAAACTTTTTCTTTTCAACACGCTGCTGTGTTAAAAACTTTTGCATTTACTGCTTTATGTTGAGAAATTCTTACTTTGTTTTACTGCTGTAAAATAAGAATTTCTTTTACATTCACTCGTGTGAAATTTCTCATTACATTTAAAATTCTTAGTTTTCACATTACATATAAAAAAAATACTTTTTCATTCCCATTCGTTTCAACAAACTATAAGCACTTGTAAAAAGGAATTCCAAACTTTCATTCGCTGCCACAAGTCTTTCTTCCAATATTGTGCTCCCCTGGGTTTTTATTCGCTGGTGCAAACCATTTCACTTTTCATATCTTTCCTTTTGTTCTGCCTTCGTACTAATGTGCGGATCTCCTTGTTTTGCATTACAATGCATATAATTCATTCAACAGACATTACAAACACATACCTTCATGTCTTCTGCTTCCACAAGCTCAATGCTGCTTCACCTCTGCACTACTGTGCATAAAATAAAAACTCTCAAAAAAAATTTCATGCATCGCTGCACATTCCATTTTTTTTCTTTAAACTCAACGGAAAAATCTTTTTTTTCATGCAGTTGCATTGGTCACAATACATAAAAAAAACATATGACATTTATTATTTTGAGCCATACTCCCGTGACCAAATACCAAACATTAAAATTAAATCTTCACCAACCATTTACGAATGCCATTGAACTTCATTTAATGTTTTTCTGAAACGCTGGTCAACCAAACTTTTACTCCACGTAACATTTATTCGCTGCAGGTTGGTTGTTGTCCGATAAGGTAGCTGGTTTTTCGTGAGCTGTTTTCCTGCTGCACGATGGTGGATTTTTCCTACTGCACGATGGTGGATTCCCAATTGACTGTGTTGTCGTCGCTGTCCCTGCACGGTAGTTGGAATTAATATTCCAACACTCCCCTTTAAGAAGGTATTCATCAAATAATCACTGTTAATATAGTTCAACAATAATGATCAAGAATTACGGGCTCCCCTTAACTATATGCATCGTCTCCTTTTGGCAGAGTCTTCTCAAAAGAAACTTAGATTGGCTAGGGAGCTCAAGGGACTTTCAGACTATATTTCCTTCCTTCTCCATACTTGTGTAACTTTCTTCTTTTGCATGGGTCTAGCTTGTGTAAGAGCCCATGTTAAGTTACAATCACGTGCCATATGCCCAATGTTATGGCACTTGAAGCATTCTACATTGTTCATGAATAAGATATCATGATTTCTACTTGTAAAATTGTTTCTTGGAGGTTGTCGGAGACCATAACATCTATCTCTATGAAATGCTCTACAGTCTTTTGCCTTATGACCAAAGTTTGAACAAGAATAACAATAACCAAAAAATGAACTTTGGTACCTTGGAGATGGAGGTTTCCTTGACGTACTTCTGAAGCCTTTCTGCCTTGGGATCCTTTAATGATAACCATTCCCTCTTGCCTCTTTGACATCATCTACATTTATTTCTGGAATATGATTTCTTCTATTGTAGTCTTGATCTTTCTCCTTGCCTTTGCTGGAACTAGGAGCATCACAATTTCTTTCTGGCTTCTTCACATCTCTTTTGCTTAAAGCATTTTCATTCCTGTTTGAGGGTTTACCTGCATACCCGAGTCCTGATTTATCAAATGGACATCTGTGATAGTTGAGCATGTCATCAAAGGCTTGAGAGCTCTTCATGATTTTGTTCATCTCTTCAACCTTTTTCTTGAGGGGGACAATCTCTTCTTCCAATCTTTCACACTCATTATTTTTCTTTGCAAGTTGTTCCTCAGTTTCTTCCTTGCTACGAGTAGCTTCAGTTGCTACTATTTTAAGGGAGATGATATCTGACTTCATTTTGGAGATTTCTTCATTCTTTGCTTGACTGCTCTCTATTTTCTTCTCAGCCTCTTGTGCCTGCTTCTTGGCTTCTTGTGCCTACTTCTTGGCTTCTTGTAGCTCGGACTTAAGGGAGGAGACCTCTACCTTGTACTGTCCAATCTCTTCTACAAGTTTGTTCACTCTCTTGTGCCTTTGTTCAAGTTGACTTGACAAGGCATCTTCTTGCTTCTTTGCTTTATTCAACTGATTTGTCATGGATATGACTTCTTCATGATGCTTCCTTCTGCTTTCATCAAGTTCCTTCTTAAGCTTGGCAAACTCTTCATCCCTTTCTTGCACTTGAAGCTTGATGAGGTCAACCTTCTCATTTT